>JAAGOF010000051.1:204740-309830 GCA_010645155.1 Tigriopus japonicus | reverse complement strand
TGCACGGTTCCATCTGCCTTTAAACTGCTGTGAAAAAATAGTGAATGGCGGAAATCAAATTTTACTCAGTTTTGGAGAAAGAAGACTAGTTTTGGAGCACCTCTAACCAAAAATAACGGGAAATATTACTGTCCGTCCTAATTCAAGAGTGCATTGATCTCAACCGTTCATCAAAATTTTAGGCAAAGGAAAGACACCTGAAAAAGTGCGGAAAAACGTTGAGCCGTCCACACTTTCCACTTTGGTCGATAGCATCCCAAATATCATTTCCGAGGAAGAAGAGACTAGTTGGGGGCAGATTGGATGTCAAGTCGTTCAAATCTATTCTTTTATAATGAACATATTTTGGTCCAAAATTACGATAAAACTTTCATGTCAGGGTGTAAGAAATTAAATAAGAGAATTTTTGGGCGTCACCCAGGTCCTGTCGCTTATGAACGGCAGAATTAAAGGTGTCCCACCACTTTTGGAACATTAGAATGTCGCCTGAAAATTTTTCAAGCTTGATTGGCGGAAGTTTTGCATTATTTTTAGTCAAAAATGACTTCAAATCCTGCTGAGCCGAGGCTGCTCCCGGAGCTTGTCCCTGCCAGTCAAGGGCAAACAATGCTACCTGGCATTCTTGTAGGACATTTTCTACTATTGCCTCATAAGAGTCAAGAGCCGCCATAATCACACCAACTTCTGCTTGAACCTCCTCTGGGTTTTAACAGAAACCACACATAACGCACTTCGAACACATCATAACAACGATAATGTCTCGACATCGGTTCGTTTGCGCAATCAGGTTAGCTAGAGCATCCTTCACTTGGTATCGCTCTCCGACAATAAGGACACTTGTATTTTATTCAGGCGTGTCCAAAGCCTTGGTCGGGTAAGTTTGCCCTTTTCAACCTTGAGAACCGCCTTTTGGGAAGCATAGCTGGGCAATTGCCGCTTCGTTTCACTTGTAATTGAATTTGGCATTGTTGAGAAACTGTTTAACGAAAAATCACCACAAAATTTGAGGTTGAAAGAGAAGTAAGTGAACTGTATAAAACACGTCGCAGATAACAAAGAATTCAGAGCTACAACCAAAATGAGGTATTTACTCGTACAGATATCAAAAGCAACTTCTTTCATCTTCGTCTTTTGACGCACATGTAAACTCTTGACGTCTATAAAACGTATTTATGAAAATTGCGCAAGTTATGAACACATATGGCACACATATGACATTCTATGAAATAAACAGAAAATTGGCCCCAAAAGGGGACAAGATATTTTTCAAAATCATTTTGAGACCAGTATTGAAAAATACTCCCTACTCACCCACCCACCCACAGAACCATGTGTCTGCGTATGGCAACCAATGTGTGAGGTCTCCAAGTTATCATTCATCAGATATTGAGGACTGTCCTCTTGATTCTTTCAAAAGTATTAAGTCCTTGCTAATAATTGACTCAATGTTATGTACGTGGGCATTCATTCATGTGAAATGTGAGAACATTGCCAGTTTTATGGTTAATGTTTGTTGTTGAGATTAACCATGACATTACAAGTATGCATAGAGGGTATTAATAGAAATTTAAAGAAGGAAAAAAGGCAGAGTAATTAAATAATAACACAAGAGAAGAAAAAAAATACGCGTTCTTATGATCAGTTCAAACGGGCATCCAAAAAAAATCAAATGTGTCCTGAGTGGTTGAAAGCATTTCCTGAGAGCTCTCAGGTCAAATTTGCATAGTCAAGTATTTAAATTTTCTATGAAATAAATATTTCCAGGCCCTTTTGATGACATACTTCATTAACACGTGTTCCACATGATAAAGATAATTGCAATCTCGGGATTTTCCGTTTTTTCCGAACATCATTACTAGAACTCGGATAAAGTTGCTAAATGCAAGTTGCACCAAAAATTGCAGCATGAAATAACGGTAGATAGAGTGTTGTACCTATATTTTGCACAGACAGAACATTAATTATATATTACTAATGTCTTTCAGATAAAAACGTCAATATACCCCCAGGCTTCTACGAGCAGACCTCTTGCCACTCTTTCAGAACTTGATGCCGTTTATGCCGGTCGGCATGACTACGAAGCTCGTTTGTCAGACTAAATGTTGCGTTGGTTAAATTACAGCTTTTGGCCATTTTAATCAAAATCAGCAAATTTTGGCATTTTTTTGCTTAGATCACTGAAATTCTGCGGGATGTTGCTCGAATTATATTACTTCCACCTACTTTTTAAGATCTTTTCAAAGTGTTATGGTTTTACTTCAATTCTAGAATAATTTGTGCAAAGCAAAACTGCGTTCTTAAAGAAGCCAAAGGTTAAAGGAAAGACTACAAACATTTGCCCAAAATTGAGACCAAAATTTGGCCAAATTTGGCATTTGTATTTTAAAAAGTGATTTGTTTAGGTTAGAAAATAGCAGCTTTTAGTAACTTTTGTCAAAGAGAGTGCATCTTTTCTCAAGAAATATTGCAACTTTAGGGCTAAAAAATTTCAACTTCATCCCAGCCCTACTCAATACCGAACACTCATGTTGCATCAATCGTTTAACAAAGCCCACTTTGAGCCCCACAGATTCGATGCCAAACATTAGCTTTTGTAAGTCTTCTCTATTTTTCATCTCACGGAAAAGGTTCATGTCGTCGCCAAACTTTAGCATTTTAGATCCATCTAGATCCATTAGAACCAAAGGTCATGAACGAGGAAAATAATCCCTTGATTGAGGCACACACGATGATCTGATGATCTTGGCTCCATTTTGAATCCAGGTCAATCACAACCACATCCAGCCAAGACGTCACTCATTTGCATCCTTGCATTAGTTTGGCCTGGTCTCTTTCACACATTCCTTTTAACCAGCTTGTTTTGGTATTTTGCTTTGGTCAGGGCCTTTTCAGTTATGTTTATGATTGTTTACCATCTGTCAGGCAGTACCGCACTCGCAGTAGCAGGCCAATCTTGAACATGATTCCCATTTCCGGTTAAATTCATCACAACATATCGCTCGAAGTGACGAGACATACTCCCAATGAGTAGGATACAAGTAAAATGAAACTTATTTTATCAAGTGCATAAAATTCCCTAGAAAAAAATCATTTTGCAAATATCCTAAGGTCGACTGTTGCTAAAATTGCCAAATGTTGAGTTTCAGAAGATGAGTGCAAATCCACTAGTCCAAGACCAAACTACCCTGAAACATCAGGGATGTCTACTTCATCATCAAAGTACTTTCAAAATGAGTCATAAGCCATCTATGAAGTGAAACGCAGTTCTTGGTTCAATATTTTTTTCCTGAAGTATGCAGTCTCTTTGTTATCCCTTAGAATATTCAAAGGGTGTCTCAAATTTCTCCAATCCAAAGCATGAGCCAAATATACAAAAATATAAAAATTTGAAAATTTAGCATGACTGATTAACAGTAGGTTCGCACCGAACTTAAACGAACCGACCGAAGGACCCTAAAACCGACCCGAACCATCGAGTTTCGAACCGAACATGAAGTTTGATCCCATCAGTATCAGATTCAGAGTTTTCGCTTAGTGTGACTGAAAGTCAATTGGACATGGTAGGAACTAGTGTCAACTTTCTGTTTCCTTCATGAACAAATCTAAAATGATGACCCAAATACGTGTCAAAGCTATTTCAGTTTCAATTTGAAGTTATTTCAAATTGAAATTAGGGAAATGAAACCCAGCTATACTGATCGTTGGAGTGATTGCTAATAGCAGGTTTCTCGACTTATGTCAATAGTTCCGATCCATAGTTGTACTACTCTTCTCTCTCCTTCATTCCTACTCCATCTTGATTTCTACCTTCGTACCCTTCACATCTTACATCTATATCTCCCGAATAAATCTTTATTTGTTAAGCCACGGTACAAATCATTCCGATCGTAATGCCAATATTGTACGTCTTCATTTTCTTGAGGTATGTAGCCATCACGCTGTGCATGAACGAGTGTATGAGTCGTCCATTTCTTTGCAATCTTACCCGTTCAAAGTCCGAATTAGAGACACAAGAGTCCGAACCAGTTATTTGGAATGGGCGTTAAATGTTGTGCACCGGGTTGCAAGTCCGGGTATTCTAGTGATCAAACGCCCAAAAGTGTGACTTTCCACAAATTCCCCGACAATCCTGAGACTTTGAACCGATGGATTCGGGCAATTCCAAGACAACACTAGGCTCCTTCTCCCTTTTCAAAAATATGTTCCCGGCATTTCCTCCCTCAGGATTTTGTGTCCGTGAGTCAAGACCAGCAGACTCGTCGGAAGAAGCGACGTTATCCCGGTGAAGAAGCCTCCCTCTGTAAACGACGAATTCAGCCCTCAGCGGTGCCCAGTCAATTTCCTAACACAAAGTCCAAAGTCTCCAAACCTGTGGCTGCCTTGCGGAGTCAGGCAGCATTGAGTTCCTCCCGCACACAAAAGCAAGATCAGGCTCAAGAATTGGCCATTTCGCAATTTTTAGATGCTGATCTAGGGGTGGGCGAGAAGCCGGTGTCGGTGTCGAGGTGTCGACACCGACACCGGCTTTTTTGGATTTCGGTGTCAGTGTCGACACCAGGTTTCCGGTGTCGACGTTTTAAGGTTTCGTGAGTTTTTTTCCGAAAGTTCCGCAAATCGCGCAAAAATTACATTGAAAGGCTTGCAAAGCAGGGTATTGTGAAATGTAAACCTATTTTCCCCTCTCTCCAATTTAAGTTTACCTACAATTTATTTTGATTTTTGTGAAGGATGTCTGGGTCTGTCCAGACTGATCTCCGTGATGAATGTCTTGAAGTACAAATTTCAACTGACCTTGTCATAGGGAATACAAACATCATAATTGGCCTAGAAAAATGGATCTTTCTCCTTTCATATTTCAGTAACACTTAAATAAAACTTTTAAAGCACAATTTGATAATTAAGTTCAATGAAATTTAAGTGTCTAGGTACCTAAAATGACAATATTGCAGATAATATTGTCCATAAGGAAATTTAACAATAAAGTGCAAAGAAATGTTAAATCACTTACATTGAATTATGTTTTTGGGGAATTTGAATAAAAATTTTGCTCATGCATTAAGCCAAGGACACCTTGATTAAGCAGATGAATAAACTTTTGATACTCAACATCACCATGGGTCTCCAAAGCGTTTGTCATTTCTTAAATGGCTTTTCTACCTCAAAAACACTATGAAACCATTTCAAGCCGTTTAGTTTCCGCAATGTCATAAGCAGGTCCCGGAAAAACATTTGCTAAAAAGTGGCAAAGTATTTGATGCTCATTTTCTTTAAAAGAAACCAAATATTTGGAAAAAGAGCCATATATTCATAAATATTTAATACTAAGCCATTATTTGGCTTTTTTGTGTGCGTACACCAATCTATCAAATAAGTGTTTGGCAATGAACCCTGAACAAAATTTCAGCTGATTCCACAAAATAAGCGCCTCTTGCGGTCAGATTGAGACATAGTTGCCAGCTAATGAGTGTGTTTTAATGCCACTCTTTGGCAAACCGTTAAAGATTTTCTTGAAATCAACATTTCTCCAAAATGTACGATTTTGATAACAAAATGCCATTGCAAAGAAATGTAAGCATCTAAGGATAAACCTATTTCTCCAAAGTTTTGCCAAAAGTGGCATTAAAAACCACTCTCTAGCTGGGAACTATGTCTCAATACGACCCCAAGAGGCGCTCATTTTGTGGAATCAGCTGAAATTTTGATCAAGGTTAATTAAAATCTAATTAGTTGTTGGAGGCACACTTGACACGAACCGGATTTAACAATAGAAATTTCAATTTCCCCAATAGATTTTTTCCTTTAAACAACCAAAATATTAGAAAAGTTTGGGAAATACTACGAAAAAATATAATTCTGGACCCTACTTGTAAAAAATTCCAAACGGGAAAGTTATGTTGCTTACCCTTCATTTGAGGTTAAGGGCCACCAAAAAAGGTTGGAACTTGTTATGTATTTGATAAAACTTAGGATGATGATTTTTAAACCCCACATTCTAATCTGAATTACTGGTGTCGGTGTCGTTCTTGGTGTCGGTGTCGGCGTCGACACCAGCGGTGTCGACACCACGGTGTCGATGGGAAACTTTGACACCGGTGTCGGTGTCAGTGTCGGTTTCAACCTTCCGGTGTCGGTGTCGGTGTCGAGGTCAAAATTGCCGGTGTCACCCATCCCTATGCTGATCGTTTTACATCACTCGATGAGCTCGTTCAAAGACTCTCCGAGATTTGGCGGGACAATTGTGTCCTATTTTTATTCCTTCAAGATAACCGAGATGGCGGTTTTGATGTTCTATTTCAACTGGCAGTTTATGAAGACGGCTCATTTGTTTGTTATGAAGAAGAGTGAAATGATCGTGAGAAAAGCGATCGTTTCTCACATCACTTCTGACGACCGAATCCATCGCTACTCCGATGTCGGGATGTCCGATGTCGGGGGTGCCTTAAAAGCCTTTTCTGAAGAATTTGACCAGCACCCAGAATCTATCAAATGTGTGGTTGAGCACTTCAAGAAAAGAGTTTCCCAGGTGCAAGTTGACAAGACAGTGACAAGACGAATCCAGTTCATCTTGGAACAATTAGACTTGAGCTTGTCTCCTTCAAAGAAGCAAAGGCGGTATTTAGCAGGTAATTTTCTTTGTCAATTAATTTTGAAAACTAATTGCTTGATTGTAATTATCATTAGTAACTATCATTAAACACTGTCAATGGTTTCTTGCAAGTAATACAAAATTTCTTGTCAAAATTTTGCAATCTATTTTTGTGGACATTTTTGCGTTGAGTTTTGAGAACTGTTAAGTTTTATTCATAAAAATAACTTCCATCATCTATGGATATTTCCAGATCTTTTGGCCTCTGCTTGTTTATGGCTCACCACCTCACCAGCTCTATATCGTCATTTAATTGCTGAAGACATTCTCTGCCTTCCAAGTGTGTCTTATTTGAAGGAAGTCACTCGACCAATGAATACAGAAATTGGACTCAACAACAAGACTCTACTCTATCTGAAAGAGCGAGTAAAAGTGCTCTCTGACCAAGAGAGGCTCATGGTTTTGATGATTGATGAAATTTACTGTGCCCAAAGAGTTGAGTTTGTTGGAGGAAATTTCTTTGGGTTAATGGATAAAGGGCATGTTAAGACTGTTCTTGTCTTCATGATAAAACCCGTGGCCGGAAAGTTTAGTGAAACAATTGCTCTTTTCCCCACGACTTCATTGGATTCAAAAATAATGAAATCGACCACTGACCAAGTTCTAAGTGCAGTTCATAGCCTTGGTTGTAAAGTCATCATTATGTCAGTCGACAATGCAACGGCAAACCGAAAATTCTACACTCAGGAGCTGTGTCAAGGAACTCTCCAACCTTCAATTCCTCATCCTTGTGCTCCAGGAGAAAAACTGTTCTTGTCGTTTGACACAGTTCATTGTTTTAAAAATGTCAGGACCAACTTTGAGGCCAAAACAAACCTAAGATGTCCTGAGTTTGAGGGGGAAGGATATTTGGAGCCATCATTCAGCCACATTGAAGAACTATTTCAACTTGAAAATGAAAAGCCTGTGAAAATGGCTTTCAAACTGAGTCACAAAGTCATTCATCCAGCAGCGATTGAAAAGACTAACGTTATGTTGGCTGATAATAGGTCATATGTTTTGTGTTTGGAGATCCATGCTTGAAGCATACTTCATCAATTGACTTCCATCCATTTTGCGTATCTTTAACGTTTTCAGGCCTCTAAAACGACGCCATACGAATGCCAGCTTCTGTGTATTAGATGCTTAACCTAAAATTTGGTAAGAAATGCTCTAGCAGGCTTAAAAGACGCTTGAAGTCAATAATGGAAGCATGCTTGCAGCACGCCTTGGTGCAGGCAAAACATATGAGCTAGTGTCTTCCATGATTCGACTAGAGAATTACGTGCTCTTAATACGGCTATTACATAAATTATTATATAAAATGTGACCTTTCACGGGCCATGCCAAAATCATGCTGCGGCCCACAGCCTATTGAAAATGGCAGATCCTCTCGCGGGCCACGCGAATCAGCTCGCGGGCCAGGGTTTGCACATCCCTGGTACCCCAAGGGTACAGATCATGTCAAGATTTTTATTTTATTATTTTTCCAATAGGAAAAAAACTTCGGTTAATAGCTCAAGCTGTTCTGGGTAACTGAATATCCCATGCTTATTTGAAATCGACATTACAAAGGTTAAATACGGTGCTTCTTTTTTCCAATGAAGATTGATTCGAGGTTAATGAAAAGGATCAGAGGATTGTCAATGAATTTCTAATTTTGTAGGAAAGCAAGTCTCTTACATTACTATCGTTTTCTGTACATCATTTCTCAAACGCATTGTGTGGTTACACTTGTACTAATAAGTACAAGACTAGGTACAAAAAGTAAATTACTGAATTTTCGAGAAAGATGCCTCCTCCTACCTTGCAAGGAAACGAAGGCAGCCAGTCTGAACAACTAGACCGCTTTTATCATGTCTACTAAATTAATTTCAGACGATTAATTAAGAGGGTGAATCTTTATTCATTAACTGACTCAAACGTTTGTACGTGTGGACCTACTATAGTTGATGTAGAGTTACAATCTTTGTCACGTTTTGGATGCAAGTGTTTGTCTTTATGGCTGGAAGTCCAGAAATATTCCAAGTTGACCAAGCGTGAGCGTTGAGAAACACGCGTTCAGTTTCATTTTTTTATAAGGAAAACGTTTTTATTAGACAAAATCTGGTCCTCTGTCTGGTCTTCTGAAGTTAGTTTGTAGTTACAACAAACTGCACTCTCTCAAACAAGGAGATTGCGAAACGATTTGCAATGGGGTGCCAACGCCTCGTAAAAGGGTATTTACAGAGGTATGGGGAGGAAGAACCTCCTGCAAACACGTTCATGACAGGACGTGTCTTCAGCTGAAGATAAATAAACTATTTTGCAATTTGAAGTGTTCCATTTCAAATTGTCAGCGAAATAGTAAGGGATGAAGAGTACCACAATACTAACCGAGCCATTTATGAATTGAGGGGTAAGACTAAAGGAAGTTGTCTTTTCATTACTAATAGTATTGTGTATCTTCTTATTTTTCTTGCGAGCAATAAAGCCTGAATCTAGAACAACGTTCCCAGATTATTGATTAACAAGTTCTCAAGTCCTAATCTCTGAGCCATTTAAGCAGGTGGTAAAATCTGTCTTAAGTTTGAATAAGGAGGCCTTGCAGTCCCTGCATGCATTAGGAACCATGTTTATCCCAGGATTTGTATCCTTCTGAGATTTAACTCAAAAAGGTGTAGCTTCCTTTTTCGGATATGAATCTCGTCTCCCAACTACTTACTTAAAAAGTTAAATAATCTGTGACACGAGAACTGGGATTCAAACCTCAGAAGTGGTTGTTCCTTTGGAAACTATGGATTTAATCAGAGGTCTAAAGGACTTGTAACCTCCAATTGAATAAGTCAAGCAGATGGGTGCGTAAAAGATATTCAAGACTTCAACATTCAACATATCCATTTTTTTTTCTTTTGGATGAAGAAGGAGTAAGTTCAGCCAATTTATTTAGGTATGTATTATTTTTTGAAATATCAAGTCATTGTTCACTCCCTTAAAGCAACAAAGCCAAAATGAGATTTTTGAGAGATCAACTCTACGTTACTTTTTCACAGTTGAGCAAACTGAACTTTTTTACGGACTGATTAAAACTATAAATAGATCAATGAAAATTTGGCAAGCCTCTGGCTCCTAACAGAAGTTTTGAAACTTGAAAGCTCAAAAAGGCAATTCTTCCGCAGATTTGAGTTCTTTCCCACGTAACTTGACCTTTTTGTAGATTTGACAAGGAATTACCCTTCTCCAAAAACAGCTGTCCTTCAAATCCAACTGAGGATTAGAAAGTTCTCTTGAACTTTTTTTTTATTTTTTTTTTTATCATGAAGAAGGATTTAATCCTCCAACGTGATGGTTTGTGATCAAGATCAAATTTAAGCATACATTTTGCACATACATCTTAGGACTTGAAAGCAAAGGCGAGCCTTTTTTCGACGACCTCTAACCCTTTTTTACTTTTTATAAGGGAAATGGAAGGACTGAAACCTTCTCCGTGATGGTTCATAATTATGAACAAGTTCAAGCATATATCTTCTAAAATAAAACAACTTGGGAATCAAAGCTTAGACGCGCTTATTTTTACCCGAGGGACTCTAACACTCTCCAACCCTTTTTAACACGTAAGGACTTCAACCTTCTCTATGATAGTTCATGATTATGAACAAGTTGAAGCAAGTATCTGTGCAACTACATCATATGACTTGTAAGCTCAGACGAGCTTTTTTCCTTGAGAAACTTTAACCCTCTCTAACCCTAGTAAAAAGGTTACGAAAGACTTTAACCTTCTCTATTATGGCTTATAATTATCAACAAGGTTAAGGAAGTGTCGTGCAAATTCATCTCATGATTTGTAAGCTCAGACACGCGCGTTTCATTTATCTATTTCCTTGAGGGACCTTAACCCTTGTAAAGACTTAAGGACTTTGACCTTCTCTATGATGGTTCATGATTATGAACAAGTTTAAGCAAGTATCTTGCAAATTAATCTCATGATTTGTGAGCTCAGACGAGCTCGTTTCATTTATCTATTTCTCTGAGTGACTCTAACCCTTGTAACGACTTAAGAAGGACTTTAACCTTTTCTATGAAGGTTCACAATTATGAACAAGTTTAAGCAAGTATCTTGCAAATACATCATATGACTTACAGCTCAGACGAGTTTTTTTCCTTGATGGACTCTAACCCTCGTAAAAAGGTTAAGAAGGACTTTAACCTTCTCTATGATGGTTCATGATTATCAACAAGTTTAAGCAAGTATCTTGCAAATACATCATATGACTTACAGCTTTAAAAGTATGAAGCTAAGAATTTCTTATTACTTGAACGCTTACTCGATCACTTCAGGGTGCTCAAATTCTTGCGTATTTCTGGACCACGATTAAAGCAAGTGTCTCTTGCCAATAGTTGGAAACTTCAAGCTAAGAATAGCTTTCTCTAAGGGACACTAACCCTTTTCATTGTTAGTCAACATATTAATGTGTGCTATTGTAAATTTAGATCGTTTTGGTACCAAAATTTTGTTTAATCATTCCAACAGGCCTTACGCTTTCTTCAGAATGTAGGCCGTTTCACCTATTAATAATTGTGCGTGAAAAATATATTTGAGGAAATTGTTGACTTTTGTGATTCCGTACATTCCTGAATCTAGAACAACCCTTTTTTAATTCATTACTTCTCTATTTTCCAAAAGAGTAAGAAATGGCTGAATTGGATCTGAAGGGTGGGTTCCAAAACGAGTTTTGGAGTTTGATGAAGATTACTTATTATAAACTTTTTTTTTTTTTGATTTTGTGTTGAGTTGTGATTTTTTTGTATATGATTCAAATACCCTCAAAGGATTGAAATATTTCTTTCTCATAGATACTAATCACCGTGACAATTACGCTACTACCCCAGGCGCCACCTGGGTGTCCTGAAATGTTCCTTTTCTGTTTTTGCAAAAAAAAAAAGCTTTTTTGAAAGCTATGAAGTTTACTAGATTAGTAGCTATTAGTAGTAACTTGGGCAAGGCGAGGGATTTTGTGTTGCATTTGTATAATGAGTCCGACCCGAATCCGTTAAAACCTTGATCATCCGACCTGAAGGATGATCTTTCCGAACGTGGTCGATGGAGTGGCAGGGTTCTGCAGGGGTTTATGAGGACGGGGAGGCACTAGTAGACACTGGACTTAACACTTTCGATCAATAAACTTTGGGAAGAGAATTAGCTCGACCTTCGAAGTTACCTACACGGAAAACAATGAACAGTTGTCTTTCCGGAAAATAGAGCCAAGTGGAATCACTAGGAACTATAAGGTTTCGCAAACACGAAACCTGCTACTTCTCAAGTCTCTTGTGAATGTAAAAAAGTGTCTATTTACGATGGGAAAGGTCTTTGCGAAAGAATGTCTCCCTGAAACATTTTGTTCTTTTGTATTGGTTTTATCTCTGTTGCGGCTTTATTCACTCTCGCCACACGTCAAAGCCAAATTGGGCCCTATTATAAGAGTTTTTGGAAGGACTTCACTACTGCAACAACCTCTCTTGTATTAGGCCTAATCTTGGTCGCAACAAAGAAAAGATCATCTGTCGTTGGCTGTCCACATCTAGAGCCCAAGCGCACAAATCAATAGTTCAATAGCATATGACGGATTTCATACATGAAAATGATTACTCCTATTGTTCCACTGACAAAATGTTCGAAGTTAAGGACATCCGTAGTGTGTGTTCCAAGTGCGTACCTGCTAGTAATATTCCTTTCCCAAACTTTGTACCAAATTGCGTTCCAACTTCTCATCTCTCTTCCAGTCAGCTGTCGCATTCTCCGTGAGAATTCTGTTCGACCCAGTTTCTAGGAGAAGCTGGGCGTGTTCCATGTTAGTCAACACACAAGACACACACAAAACTAGGCGACCGGCCTAGTCGAAAAATGTTGTAAAATGAAGAGCAACTCCCTTTGTGAGTGGTTGTGAAAAAAGTACTCGTTTCTTGTGACAGAGTACTTGCCAAACCTGAGAACGCCATTCAAGTGCATGGTAAAAATACGTAGGTAGAGGTGACTGGAACGGATATCTAGGCTTCAAAATGGGAGGCGTGATAGGGCACATCAATATGAACAGGGCCCGGGCCTTGCAGACTGAGTTGCCATCGCATGAAGACAAACCTTTCATTGAGCCCATGGCATTACCTCCTAGGAAACGCGGCAAAAATGGCGACATTCAACGCTTGGACATCAAATTCTTGGATCAAGACACCCTTGTGTATGGACCGGGCCAGGTTGTCAATGGTCAGATCTTGTTGGAGTGCCAAGGAGATCTGAGGTTTAAGTGCATTTCGGTGACTTTGAAGGGGTTTGCTCGTGTGTACGGTAAATCCGGGTTATTTGGAAAGCGAGAGAAAATAGAAGCAGAGGAGGTATACATTCGAGACAAAAAGTAAGTACGACCAGCATGCAAATTATTGTGAAGAGGGACTGGTGTTTATAGTTCAAAAAAATGAGAAACGACAAAGTCATTTGATTTGTTTGATTGGGGATTAAGAGACTCCCATAAGAGATCCAAACTTATCGTAGATCTGATTGGCCTGCGAACCAAGTATTCCACTTGACGCCGCTCATTTCTTTTAAAAAGAGGGACATCTTAAAGATACCTAATGTCAAAAACCTTGTAGCTTCTAGCTTCATTTGTAAAAATCTTTGTAAAATTGCTTACAAGAAAGACTGCATTTCACAAGGGAGAATGCGTGTTGTACATAATGTCGAATTAACTGAGTTTCTTCTCAGAAGGGTCACTTGACCACTTTACCACGGCAATTATTTTCAGATTCCAATATCATTTTAAGATCGTCTCACTTGAGTGGTTATTATGGTAACGTTAATTTACGTTATGTTTGATTAAAATCATGAAATGTTTGGCAATCATGGCAAGAGTGCCATTTAAAGGCGGTTACAATCAGTAGACGATGTCGAATCAACTTTCCATCTCAAACAGAAATCAGAATTTGATTTCTGTTTGAATATTGTTTTCTTGATTGTTGCACATAGCGGATATTGGACTTACATGAAGGAATACACTTGCTTACGACTTGTTTGTCGAAGGCAAATATTTGCAATGTCTGCATAGAAAGGCGATTCAACGCAAAATTCTGGCATGAAATGAGCTAATTTGTAGGATGGTTGTCAACAATTCTCACTGCATTCAGAGTTGGGTCAATTACTTGAAAAATGTAATTTATTACAATTACTTCGTCGAAAAATGTAATTAGTTACAATTACAATTACACCATCCGAAAGTGTAATAAGTGTGACTTCAATTACAATTAAATGTCAATTACATGTCAATTTCAATTCTTCCATCTCTCTCACCCTTTTGCCTTTTCAAACGGAAAATGAAAAATGAACAGATCTGCCATTTTAAGTGGCAATACACGGATGCACCAACTAGCATCATTTATTGTCTGAAAAGTTAATATGAAAGAGTGATTCCAAAAATGAAAAGCTTTTGAACGGGCAAAATATTTCATCAATATTTCATCAAAGATATTATGCCATCAATCAGAGTGGCCACGCGTACTAGCGCGTTCTTAAAAGTGCAGACTGTAAGTGCTTCCCCAGACAGCGTAGGTTCGAATCCTGTTTGGGGTCGGATTGAAGCTGTCTGGAGAAATCCTTCAAGGAAGCCAGAGTGGCCACGCGTACTAGCGCGTTCTTAAAAGTGCCGAGTGTAAGTGCTTCCCCAGACGGCGTAGGTTCGCATCCTGTTGGGGGTCGGATTGAAGCTGTCGGGAGAAACCCTTTTTAAGGAAGCCAGAGTGGCCACGTGTACTAGCGCGTTCTTACAAGTGCCGAGTGTAAGTGCTTCCCTAGACGGCGTAGGTTCGAATCCTGTTGGGGGTCGGATTGAACTGTCGGGGGAAATCCTTTTAAGGAAGCCAGAGTGGCCGCGCGTACTAATGCGTTCTTATAAGAGCCGAGTGTAAGTGCTTCCCCAGACAGCAGGTTCGAATCCTGTTGGGTATCGATTTGAAGCTGTCGGGAGAAATCCTTCAATTTACAGGGAATCGCATTCCTTGTAGGGGTAGTAAAAAATCCGCCAAAAAAAATAATCCAGTGGATGTCATCTCTATGGATCTCCATCGAACCAAAACTTCACCTGCATCAATAACAGTAGGATCATACCATACTCTCATTTACATTTCTGTGTTTGTCCCTTTTCTACAACCCCACAATCCCCCTTTGAGTAATCAAATGAAGCCAGAGCCAGACAGCTGATAGGAGTTTTACGTGTTCTTTGTACATATTAGCTATAAGGATCAATGAATTAGATAGTCCTTTATTGGAGGTTTTGTTTGTGCAAGAAGCACTGTAACCATGGAGTGGGAGGCTAGCAATGAGAATAATGATTTCCAGTAAGAACAATTCAATTACGTTCTTCTGCAAATGAGACCTCACTTCAATTTTCAGCTCAATCGAACGTCGGAGACAAAAGTTATGCTCACTTAAAATTCAGTGCAAATCCTACCCAGAATGAATGAACTAGCCCTTTTATGGTAATCGTTTTACCACAAAAGGGCAAGTTCATTCATTCTATGCTCTCTTCAGTACATAAGTTTGAGAAGGCATAACTTTTCACTCCGGCATTCGATTGGGCTGAAATTTGAAATACGTGTTCTTTTCAATGCAAGCCAGGTCTTATTTGCAGAAGAACGCAAATGGTTTGTTTCTACTGGAAATCATAATTCTCATTGCTAGCCTCCCACTCATGATTTCCGTGCTTCTTGGTTTGTGTCTAGAGCAGGGCTGCCAGGTAATTGGAGACCAAAAACGCCAGATCACCCTGTCAAAAACGCCAGATATCGAAATTCTCCGCCAGATTTAAAAAAAAACCGCCACAATAACGCCTGATTCCAGTTCCTTCATTATGCATTTGTTCTAGAGGAGACATATCATGCACTAACCGTTCATCAATAAAGATAGCTGAGTTGAACTTATCAGGCATCCTTCGGGTTGATCCAGTTTAATAAGACACATTTTTCGCACACATTTGCTCTCATTTAGATAAAAAGAGACTTTGAATTTGAGTTTATCAGTAAGACCAAATAAGACAAAAAATAAAGCAAACCGCCATCATATTCAAGCTAATAATCATGAGTGTGAAACTTTCGAAAGGTTTCGTACCCTAAAAATGTGCTTTTGGAAGTAGTTGAAATATTTGGCAATATTGTGTATTATTTGTTTGGCCTTTTACCCATATATTTACAAATTTTGATTTTTTGGCATTTCTTGCACTTCATTAGCCATGTTTTAGCCAACAGAAATGCAAAATTGCATTTTTTACATTTTTTGTTTTTGCTTAAAAACTCTTCAGTTTCTTTGACATTTGAGTTTGTCACTGCAATAAATTGATTTGCCATTCCAATACACTTTGTTTACCATTCAAGCATTTATCTTTTTCATCGCAACACACTTTCTTTACAATGCCAGCACATTTTTTTTCAATCTAGCGCATTTTGCTTGTCCCTTTTTCAGCTTGAAAAGCATCTTCTATTTGCTAAAATCTTCAAGCTTACCAATACTAGTTTCAACAGCCCAGCACTCTCTTATATTAATTATAAGATTTTAATATCAGGATGTATAAGTGATGATTATTATAAGCGCTACTTTTGGTTGATTATCTGAAATTGCAGGAAAGTTAACATAAAAAAGAGAAAAACGAAAGAGATGGGCCAAAAATGGTCACATTATTTTTTGAAACTAATGCTGTAACTTTGAGCTCTAGCACTGTCATGCTGAATTCTGCTAGAACAGTGTGACACTACTGTGTTTCTACCAATCCTACAAATCAAAGAAAATACGCCAAATTTTACGATTTTCAGTTAAATACCGCCAGAAACTTGTCAAAATGTTCTTCCCCGCCAAACAGAAATTTCCCAACGCCAGACTGTAACGTAAACCGCCAGAATACCGCCAGATTTTTCCGTCCCGCCAAATAAAAAATTTCTCCGCCAGACGAGGCCTCAAACCGCCAGAAACACCAAAATCTGGCGGGCCAAACCGCCATCTGGCAGACCTGGCGTCCATAGCGAAAGACAACAATCAATTCTTCACCTCTATCCTGCTAGAATCAGCGTGACAAATTGTGTTTCAACTAATCTTAAAACTCCAATTTAAATACGCCAAATTTCACGATTTTCATGTAAAAACCGCTAGAAACCTG
Organism: Tigriopus japonicus; assembly: GCA_010645155.1. Classification (NCBI taxonomy): domain Eukaryota; kingdom Metazoa; phylum Arthropoda; class Copepoda; order Harpacticoida; family Harpacticidae; genus Tigriopus; species Tigriopus japonicus. The sequence continues at coordinate 293,039 of JAAGOF010000051.1, read as the reverse complement.
TCAAAATGTTCTTGCCCGCCAAACTAAAATTTCCTCCCGCCAAACTATGGCGTTAACCACCAGAATACCGCCAGATTTTTCTGTCCCGCCAAAAAAAAAATCTCGCCGCCAAACGAGGCCTCAAACCGCCAGAAACACCAAAATCTGGCGCCCCAAACCGCCATCTGGCAGCCCTGGTCTAGAGTTAGACTCTAGACTAGAGATCAATAGATAGACGCACACTTGACTAGGAGGGTGACCACAATTTGTTAGGAGTGAGCCTTAGAATTCATGCCTAGGGGTCTGTCCGTGGGGAGTAGAGGTAGCTAGCATTTTGTCTCCGTAGTCCATTACTGCTTTAAGGCCCTCATTAGGGTAGCTCATAGTTGGAAGGCCCTCGAGATGGTCAGGTTATATTTGGAAGGCCCTCAAGAAGGTCAAGTTATATTTGAAAGGCCCTCAGGAAGGTCAAGTTATATTTGGAAGGCCCTCAGGAAGGTCAAGTTATATTTGGAAGCCCATTTTTGGGGCATTTTATAACCGGAGGCCTGAAGGTAGGTCTAAGAAATTAAGCCCTTGTACTAGGTGCTCTCACCGTCGTTGACTCATAGCTATCGAGGTAGTCAACCTAGTGCTTGGGTCAGAGGATGCCTATTCTGTTCTAGTCCAATTTTTGGGAATCAAACGTTAGGGCCTTTCAACCCTGTTTGTGGACGGAACACCAAGTCTTCGATATCTGTTTCATGACCTCAAAGTACATTTTTGCCCCCACTGTGAGGCGTTTACCAAATTAGAATGGCAGTATCCTCTTGCTTTTGATTAGAAGGTTGCCCATGACAATCTTGTTGCTGCTGCCACTCCCAGGCTTCGTCTTCAAGCTGTCCACGGACTCAGGCTTCTTCTTGGTGTTGTAGACCATGTTAATATGAGAGATGGTCATGATCTTCAGGAATCCACCAAAGTGCGTGGAGCAAAACTGATACTCGACCTGTTTACCGTCCTTTTAAAAACAAAATAAAGCTCTCAAGTTGTAGTTTTTTAAAAAGCTAAACTTTGACTCTTTTAGGCACAAAGAAAAAAAAGTTGATGTCCTGAATAATACGTAAGATGTTAGCCTTCAAAGTCAATTCTGTTTTTTGCTTTGAAACACTATAGAAACGATCAGAAAATTGTTGGCCAATCATTTTATTATTATTTAAAATTGTTCATAATTTTTGGATGTCTTACGCGAAAATTGAAATAAACAATAATTAATTAAAAAATATTACAAAACTAGATTTATTTTGACTATACCAAATGCCGAACATGAAAGAGGATAAAACTCTCTTTCTATGTGTGTGTGTTCAGTTAAAAAAGCAGAATGCAAGATTTTATAAAAACTGAAACAAAATTGCAGAACAATAATTTACTCCTTTATATACCCTCATTTAAATAAGATGGTAGAGTTATGACAATCCAAAATCTGCTTGTATCTAAGGATCATTTTTACTTGAATCCTTCAAGCTTATTTTCCTTTTTAACTAATTTGCAAATACAAGCAGATTTCGATTTCATTTTGATATTTACAGAGTGGGGCAGAAGTATCCGCACAAAACTTTGAACATAATTTACAGCATCAAGAGCTATTTTTAGCCAATTGTGTATTTAACAAAAAAAGTTTGGACAACAATTAAGAACATTTTAATTCAATATGGTCACCGTTGGCCTTAATGACGGCGTCCAAGCGGCCGACAAAGGCCGAGCAGGCTTTGGCGACCTTGGCCGTGGAGAAGGAGGCCATGTTCCGCTTCACCGACGACTTCAGAGACGCCAGGCTGTTGTGGGGCATCTTGTTGACCTACCTCCTCAGCTCGGACCACAACTAGAAGTCGCATGGGTTGAGGTCAGGGCTGTTTGAAGGCCAATTGTCTTTCTTGACCACCACGTCAAATTTGGTGTTCAAAAAGTTCATGGAAACATTGGACACATGACACGGAGCAGAGTCCTGGATCCACATGAATTTGGTTCCTGGTGGGTACGAGGTTGCCAGCCAGGGCATCACGACCTTCCTTAGAAGCTCCACGTACCCAGCAGTGAATTTGGGAGGGAAGACATGGGCTGGCATCACCTTCCCGTCGCTGCTGATGAGGCCAAAGACCATAATCTTGGCTGGATTCTTTGTCTTCATGATGGGAGGAACAACGGTTCTGTTCTCGGCAAGCCATTGGTTGTTCTGGGGGTTGTACGCGCCATCCACCGTGAAGATTGACTCATCTGAGAAAAGTCTGACCGTCCTCGGATTGACCTTGCAGATTCTGCGCAACTTCTTGCCCCTCTCAAGCCTGAGGCCTTCATCTTCTCGGTAAGAAGGTGGTGTCTGCCTCTGACGTAGGAGGTCAAGTTCAGGTCCTCCTTGACGGCATTGGCCACAGTCCTCTTGCTCATGGACCGCCTGGCTGCGTGGGCCGATATGGACACAACTGGGTTGGCCTCGATGGACCTCCTCAGGCCCGCCAAGAACCTGTGGGTCCGCTTTTTTGCCCATGTTTGGGCCGCAGGGGGCGTGGCCTGTCCTCCGGCCAGACTGCAGCCTCTTCACGACCTCGTAGATGGTGGCCCTGGGGTACTTGGTTGACTTGATGATAGCTCTGGCGTCGTTGCCGGCCGAGAGCAATTCAGCAATCACTTTACGCTTTTGTTCCTTTCCGGATTTAAACAAAAGAAAAAAACTAACAAACATTCAAAACCAGTTTTTGGTCAAACCAGAAAAACGCGGGAAATAAAAATATTCCTCTTGCTTCAGGAGATATACGTCATCCAAGTTTTGTCTGGATACTTCTGCCCCTCCCCGTACAACTAAAATTGAAAGTTACAACTGAAATTGATAGTTACAACTGAAATTGATAGTTACAACTGAAATTGATAGTTACAACTGAAATTGATAGTTACAACTGAAATCGATAGTTACAACTGAAATTGATAGTTACAACTGAAATTGATAGTTACAACTGAAATTGATAGTTACAACTGAAATTGATAGTTACAACTGAAATTGATAGTTACAACTCATTTGAATCCCAATTTTTTTGCGCTCCCTTCCAATCTGTTGAATTCAAGGCTTTTTGCAAAGAGCGCGCAATTGAGCACCAATAGGGAGGAGACGTGGTGTCGTGGATAGCGCAGTTTCCTTTAGTGAGAGAGGCCCCAGGTTCGATTCTCCTCCCCGACCTTTCTCAAGGAATCTGTTAGACGCTAATTCACACCCGCAAACGGAGAACCATTCTGATACCGGAATTGACATTCCCATCGGAAAAACTTTGGACGATGTGATGGCTGGCTTCGCTGGCCGGGTGAGACTCAACCCTCCGACCCTGGCACCAACAATCCAAAAAAAAAAAAATACACGGCTTCTTATCATCCTCGCGCTAATACCGCTGAAACATTTATGAAAATATGGAAGAAAAAATTTCAGGCATCAGGGAGAACAAAAAAGAAATGCGAAGGGGACTTCAGTCTTGCTTCCGCGATTACAGGACCACCCCACATCCTGTCACTGGATTACCTCCAGTGTCCAAGATGCTCCAAAACTACAAATCAGAACTCTTCACCCCCAGAGGCATTGGGCCAGATGAGATCAAGCAAGTGAAAAAGAGGGATGTTGCCAATAGAAAGAACAAAGCAGCAAGGTTTAATGCCAAACCCAAGATCTGCTTGCAATCAGTGGTTCCGGGTGATACTGTATTGGTCAGGAATTGCTCCAGAACCAACAAATTTCAAACGAAGTTCTTACCTACTCCGTGCGTAGTGCTCAACCAAGAAGGTCATGCCACTTTTCTCCTCGCGTAATCTCCACAATGATAAAATCATGATCCGACATGACAGGGCTGCCAGGTAATGAAAGACCAGAAACGCCAGATCACCATGTCAAAAACGCCAGATATCGAAATTCGCCGCCAGATTTTTTTTCAAAAAACCGCCAGAATAACGCCTGATTCCAGTTCCTTCATTATGCATTTGTTCTAGAGGAGACATATCATGCACTAACCTTTCATCAATAAAGTTAGCTGAGTTGAACTTATCAAGCATCCTTTGGGATGATCCAGTTTAATAAGACACATTTTTCGCACACATTTGCTCTCATTTAGATAGAAAGAGACTTTGAATTTGAGTTTATCAGTAAGACCAAATAAGACAAAAAATAAAGCAAACCACCATCATATTCAAGCTAATAATCATGAGTGTGAAACTTAAGAAAGGTTTCGTACCCTAAAAATGTGCTTTTGTAAGTAGTTGAAATATTTGGAAATTTTGTGTATGATTTGTTTGGCCTTTTACCATTTACAAAGTTTGATTTTTTGGGCATTTCTTGCACTTCATTAGCCATGTTTTAGCCAACAGAAACGCAAAATTGTATTTGTTTAACATTTTTTGTTTTTGCTTAAAAACTCTTCAGTTTCTTTGACATTTGAGTTTGTCAGTGCAATGAATTGATTTGCCATTCCAATACACTTTGTTTACCATTCAAGTATTTATTTTTTTTCATCCCAACACACTTTCTTTACAATCCCAACACATTTTCTTTACAATGCCAGCACATTTTTTTTTCCAATCTAGCGCATTTTGCTTGCCCCTTTTTCAGCTTGAAAAGCATCTTCTATTTGCTAAAATCTTCAAGCTTACCAATACTAGTTTCAACAGCCCAGCACTCTCTTATATTAATTATAAGATTTTAATATTAGGATGTATAAGTGATGATTATTATAAGCGCTACTTTTGGTTGTTTATTTGAAATTGCAGGAAAGTTAACATACATGTAAAAAAGAGAAAAACGAAAGAGATGGGCCAAAAATGGTCACATTATTTTTTGTAACTAATGCTGTAACCTTGAGCTCTAGCTCTATTATGCTGAATTCTGCTAGAACAGTGTGACTTTACTGTGTTTCTACTAATCCTACAAATCAAAGAAAATACGCCAAATTTCACGACTTTCAGTTAAATACCGCCAGAAACTTGTCAAAATGTTCTTCCCCGCCAAACAGAAATTTCCCAACGCCAGACTGTAACGTAAACCGCCAGAATACCGCCAGATTTTTCCGTCCCGCCAAATAAAAAATATCGCCGCCAGACGAGGCCTAAAACCGCCAGAAACACCAAAATCTGGCGGGCCAAACCGCCATCTGGCAGCCCTGCGACATGATGATCTAAAAAAGATACCGACACGTAACCAAGAACCCATTGCCGAAAGATCTACCGCTCCAAAACATCAGGTTAATCAGGCCTTTTGGTTAACCGGAGATGGTCTAAGCCATACTGTGCTGTTGGATACCCTCCCTTATGAGCGATGGCCAAACACGACCGTTGATTGGCCCTGCATCGTTCCCGTCTTCAACAGAATCCCTGCCAATGGGACACTGTAATCACATGTGTTTTCTTTTCTTACCGCTGGAGCCACCACCCCAACTTCAAAAAGCCTGTCTTAGCTTGGAAGAAGCGAGAGTGCTTCAGTTAAAACGTGATAAATCCCTCCTGTAAAAGGCCTTTTGCCAAAATGAGAACATAATTGACTGGGGTAGAGACATATCTAAGTCATCAAACAATCACTCTCAACATTGGTTGACAAAATGCTGAGGATTTTACGATCAAAATGATAGCGATGATATTACGCTTCTTCACAATGCAGCCCTACTTTGCCCATCTGCCTGTCTGCGCTCCGTTACCTTAGCGGGAAATTTCAAAATTGCTCGCTCTCTTCTCGAAGGCAGACGAGACGCGGCAGCTGAGGCTGGAGTGTGAGGAAAAGTGAAATCATCACAATCATTTTGATCGTAAAATGCTCGGCATTTTGTCAACCAATGTTGAGAGTGATTGTTTGATGACTTAGATATGTCTCTACCCCAGTCAATTATGTTCTCATTTTGGCAAAAGGCCTTTTACAGGAGGGATTTATCACGTTTTAACTGAAGCACTCTCGCTTCTTCCAAGATAAGACAGGCGGATTGAAGTTGGGGTGGTGGCTCCAGCGGTAAGAAAAGAAAACGCTTGCGATTACAGTGTCCCATTCCATCAGAGACATCCAAAGAGCAACTAATGACATCAATTCTTTACCTGAGCAGGAGGCTCCTTCCAAGCCAGTGCTCATCGAGGGCTCTTTGAAGTCCTGTGGTTCTCTTTCGTCGTCATCTTCATCACCACCTTCCGAATCCATAAAAACCCTGTTACAATATAGGCCAGATAAAAATTCAGAGAAAACACTACGCCAAGCACAGCACAAGGTTGGTCATCGTAAACGGTTGAAATCACTCCAAGATGGATCAAATCTACAAGAAAATGTGCATAACACCGAGGATAGTTTCAGTGATAGTGGTAGACAGAAGCCTACGGTCGAAACGCCCCATCAAAAACTCCAATTCACCTCCAAGATTTCGTTCTTCCACAACAACGAATATCATACAATCTTTAAAACATATCCTGCCTCCCAACATGTTTCCATTCCCCTCAAATCCGGAAAATTTCAGAGTATTGATACAATGTGAACTCAAAACCTTTCATTTTTTGACAATCCCACCAACAACCTTCCAATTAGTACAATCTAATGAGATCGACCTACTGACCAGACACTAACTTAGCCATCAGCCGAATCCAGTTCTCTGATAACATCTCTCGCGCACGACGAGGCTGGGGGTATGTTATAAACCACTCGGTATCATTTATGTATTAAATATTAGAAACTCTTGTCAGTAAACCTTAGGTATGATCAAAGAATCTCGCATTGTTTCATGTTTCGTGAACATAAAGGTTGACATTCAATCCATCAAATAATGTAGAAAAAGTTGTTTAAGATGTGAAAATGGGCTTTCAAGTTCATAATCTTCACCGTACAAAATTGAAAATGGCGTTGACAAGATATAAAGAACTAGTCATGTCAAATATTTTTTTTCCATTGCGAAAATGGGATGACATTTGCTTGATTACTCAATTTTACGTCTTGCTTTAGATTTCTGAGGGGTGGAATGGGTACAGGAGCCCGTGAGAGGTTACCCGAAGGGATCCACGAATTTCAGTTCCAGTTCCAATTGCCTTGTGTGGATCTTCCAACGTCTTTGGAGCATCCATTGGGATGTATCCGTTTTTCCGTGACCGCTGAACTCGAGGATGGAAACGGAAAGTCTTGGAAATCAATCAAAGCATTTACCTATCTTTCAGATAATCCTGTGTCTCATGAGCAGGTTGGAGCAAATTCTGGGCAAACACGTGTTTTCAGGTGTATGGTTCAGGGATGGTTTCTCAGTTTCAGAATGAGTCAAATGAAACAAATGCCGTCATCCCGAGAAGTGATGGAACCAAAGCCGAAGTATCGTTTTCCACCAATCGAAAGCTATATTACCCAGGTCTGTACATCCACTTTCATTATCTGTCTGTTTGAATTTCTCATACCTTTTTTCCCAAAGTAGGTGGATTCATTTCTGTCAACTCTGATTTTGAGAACTCCTCCGAAGTCGAAGTAATTCCTAAGATTGTTATTCTTCAAAAGTCAAGATTTCTTGATGAACAAACCTGCACAGAAGTCGCTCATGCTGAGGGCTCATCCATAAGACAGAATGACTTTTGGTGTCCAGTGGTTATTCCACTTCCTCTTTTGAGTCCGACCATTTCCAATTGCAAGTTAGTGGAGGTCTCGTATGAAGTTCAAGTTAAATTTGAGCCATCTCTTCATGAAGAGCCGTCAATCACAATGCCCATCATCGTAGGCTCTATACCCTCCAATGATCGAATTGATGACGAAGATCAGCCACCAACCTACCACCAATGCATGGACCAAGTCCTCCTAGTGGAAAAGGATGATCCCGATCGGCATTCGTACATAGGTGCCCTGAGTTTCTCAAATGTGTACCCTTATGTGTCGGGTGAAACCCGGCATTACCAAGATCCACCGTCCTACTCAGATGTGGCATACGCCGATGAAGATGAGGAGTAGTAAAAATAGTATGCGAAACTTAGCATAATAAAACTTTGGTTGCACCACAAATCCTATAAAAGAGCGCAAGTAAAAATATGTCATAAAAAATACCACGCAACCTCACTTTATCATTTCCTCCTTAATTTTATATTGAATTAATCTGTTTCATCAGGAGTCGCTTTACTTTGTCATTCAAGATAAATCAAAGAGCATTTTCGAAAATCTTTCCCACATTTCTTGCTATATTGCTCTCAATTCTGAATAAAAGAACAAAATGGCACGCACTTCATTATTCATGTTTCGAGAATAAACAGGGAAGTTTGTCCTAAAATGCAACTCAATAAAGAGAAAGAGAGGAAACTCTTCTTCGGTCAGGTAGAGAACTATACCTGTCTTGTTCATGACTCATTCTCAAAGTTCCGCCCTCGTCCTCGATTCCTTCATTAGTTGTTCCTGTTTGCTACCTTGATGAAGCATAGACCACGGAACTTCTGGAAGACTGACGCCAACGCAACCTTTTCATTATGCGTTCTGTTGCATAGGAGGCTTAGCAACTTTTTCAGACCTAAAATAATTGCTAACACCAAAATTTTCTCTCTTCAGTCTGTATTATTAAGTCCCTGCATTTAGCCTTCCAAGGGTTTTTAAAAGTGTCAATTTTTTTTTTACCTATTAATGTGTAAAAAGATCAAACCCTCAGGCATTAACATAGTTTGACATGAGGGTTTTCATAATTTGCATTGTTCTCTACTATTGGGTCCTTTAAGGAGCAGCTGACTGGGAGGTCACAGTACATAAGACTGGGAGGTCACCTTAGTAATACAGCTCCAGAAATTGCACCCTGACACAAACATATGACCCATTTTCGAGCTTTCAAAGGTATATTGGACACATTAGAACATAAATTTTGTGCATCAAAGCTCAAAGGTTGCACGTGATTTCCATTTCACTGGTTGCGCTTGAAGGACTCAATAAAGTTACACTTCATGTATTTTAGTTAATCAAACGACATGTTTACCTACATTAACTATGTGCCATTAGCATGATTTGATGTGTACTTTTCAAATGTCAAAATGGTTGTTAGTTAGCAAGGACAGATTAGAATTCATCCTCACACCTTATAGCAATTTCCAGTTTCCACCATACTCCAACCCCATTTTATTATCAAATATAGTTAGATTCACTACCATTACAGGATTCATAGTTTTCAAGGATAGTATTATCGGGATTATTAGGAATGAAATACATGACTTTAATTGAAATGCCTCATATATGTATCTAACAAAAAAACTTTCTTTGGTGACGTAAAAATATCTAATGACTTTGTTTTGCAATTTCGGGCAAATATATAGTAAGATATATTTTTTGTTTTGAGCTTAAAAGATGCCCAGAATTATGCGTCACACAATGCAAGCATTAGTATTTATCTTACTTTCCTGGTTCACTCACAATAAAAAAAGGAATTGAAAAAAAAAGAAAAAAAAGGAATTGGACTTTTGGTATGTGGCTGAATCACCAACAGAACAAGTTCCACCAGCACATGAACTCGCACGTGATGAATTAGTGATCAAACTTCACTGAATCCCACAATAACTTAAGGTGTAAAGTTGCTCCTTTCACTAAAGCTGTTGCACTATCAAAGGGTGGGTGTGCCATCAAACGTGGACTGTAGCAGATGAAGGAGCACTGGAACAAGACAAATGGACTGAACATGATTTAAATAACACACTTAAAAGACTCTGCATAGATGAATTTATCACATTTCAATATACCCACTATACACAACCCACTATACAAGAGTTGTATAGATCTGCCAACAGTAACTCATTGGTAGATCAAATTTCATATAAACATTAATTATTGAAACTATAATAATGATTAACTCTCTTTACAGGGAATCCCATTCCTTGTAGCGGTATTGAAAAAATCCGCCCCCCCCCAAAAAAAAAAATTATATATGAAAAGAGGTATGTTTCAAATGTTGTGAGTGAGAAGCAACTGGCAAAACAAACAAGGGTGACTGAATATTGTAGTTTTGTTAGAATTGTAATTTGGATCCCACAATGAGAATTTAGGCTCAAGTTATTTTTTTAAATAAAAGAAACCTGGTATCACCTTATGAATAGCAAAAGGAACTTAATACTCAAAATATAAATGGTTGTTAATCCACCAAAACAAGGAAGTCATGTTATCTGCAGGCCAATAATCTCATCACCTTTTGAAGGGCAAATGTGGCCAATCCTGCCCAATGACAATTGGCTTGGGTTGCCTGAAAAAACGTCTAATTTGAGAATGGCACTATTTCTGTTGAGGGTTCAGATCCTGGGTTGAGTCATCCTTGGCGTGAAAAAAGTAACCAATGAGAGGTAGCGGGCGAAAAACAAAGGTGAGGCCTTGCTAGATCAACAAAGTCCATTGGCCTTAAAATGCCAACGTTTCCTGCAAGCTTAGCAAAGTAAATCATTTAAAGTTAATGTGATAAACCTTCAACTGTTATCTACAACTTTGACCGGAAGTGAGTTTTCTGAACATTACTACCGTGCGAGTAGAAATCCAAATAACAAAGAGTGTTTTCGGAATGACTAGATCGTGTTTCAACTTTTCAGAGCTTCGTACTTTTGTGCCGTTTCTCCAAGGAGTGAGTTCTGCACTTGATGTAGGTGAAATAGTTGTTGACGCATGAGAAACGGTCGAAGGATCGGGTTTCACACAAAATGCACGCTTACATTCCTCTGAATTGGCAAATTGGAGTTGAGCAAAAAGAGCTCACATAGCTGGAGGTAAATGGCTACGAATTCATCAATTTCAAGAGCTGAATAATGTCATGAGTGACAGATAGTCTTGGAACGAATTTGTGAGTAGGAGTCACCTTCCTAGTGAGATAGATCTAGTCCGGGTCACGGAAGAGCGAGTGTTGTCCTGAATCATATAATTTCTCAGTAATTTTCTTTCCTCCCCTCGTTTTTTTCAGACTGTCAAGTTTGTACTCATTTCGAATTCTCATGCCTTGAGGACCACAAAAGAATCTTGTTTCTAATCAAACCAACGACTTTCCGGCCATCCTTACATCTAGCAGAGCATCATCCACACTCATTTGATCCAATACACGAACCTCTCAGGTATCTTGTCCACCTGAATAGTGTTTGTGAGGGAGCCCATGGTTCTTTCTTTGGCGTGCTTGTTGCATGCATGCCTTAATGTGAATGAAGATCAATCCATCCACATCTCTAGAGTACGTGCTGGTACGTCTATTGAACGACAACCATTGGTTGACAGACTGGTCGGAATACCTTACTTAGTCCAATGAGCCCACCTTAACAGGCATGCCAGGTGATTCTAAACCCAACAACCAACTTTCAACGAATATTGTTCAAAGTATAGAGAGTGTGTGCTGTTGTCGTTGCAGCACGGACAACAACAGCCTTTGGAGGCTTGATCAAACAGGTGCCACACCTACAAACACAAAAAAAACACAAAAGCAACAACCAACGGAAGAATGAACATGAATAGTGCTAGTGACTAATAATTGTGCGAATACCAGTGACCTGAATCGATTGTTTGGAAATCGGAGAAGAGTTCAAGGCCGTTAAGGTATGACCCCGAATGCCAAGTAGCCAGCTCAAAAGTGCGTCAAAATGTCACGTTTCGACAGCAACGATCCCGACAACAGGTTTCGACCCTTCGATCCCACACTCATCAGCCCAGATTATGAAGACTTCGAGGAGCTTCACCCACCCATGGATTATGAGCTGGAAGCCATCGATTGGGCCACCATGATCTCACGAGGAGTGATCATCCTCATCTTCCTAATCGCGTACATCCTTGTGTTTGTGAACGTGGCTCGAGGCAACAGGCTCAAAAACTGGAGGCTCTACTCGTTGGTGGCCTTGACCTTATTCTGTTGGCTCTCCATGGCCTTTTACCAAGATCACATTGACGAGTACTTTGTTCACAAGGTCACCATATTCCCAGCACCCAGATCGATCTATTGGTGCGTGAGGAACCTGCTCCATGGGATCACTTTGTTCATGATCGTTCTGCTCTTGTGCCATCTCTCGGACTTCCAACACCGTGGGATTTGGATTCTTTTCGTGAGCATGGTGGTGTGCGTTCCATTGTTGTATTCTATTGCGGTTCTCATCATTGATCTCAGGGTTCCCGAGCAATCTCGGCGAAGCTGGGAGTGGAACATTGGCATTGCAGCCGCTAAGACCTTTTTGTACAACTTGGTCACTTCGATCATCCTCTTCGTGTTCACCATCAGGTAATTTGCATCAATGGGTTACTGGTATTACATGTCTCTTGGGATACTGTGTGGCTTTCCATGACAAAGGGTTGATGGAGCAATGAATTTGTTCATCAACTTTTTTGTTCTCTATTTTCAAGCTTTCTCCATTTGCCGTAAGTTTTAAGGCTCATTTGCTATCTTTAATGGACAAATTCAGAACAACGATCCGACAGGTCTTTGCCCAAACATCCGACAATCTGATTTCTTATTTGTGCCCTCATATAAAAAAAGTCCAGAAATTGACGAGGTTTGAATATGAGCTTTCAAACAAGACGAAATTGAATCAACTACATATGAAACAAAAAGTTCCTATCAAATTTCTGAGATGTTTTTTTCCCACTTAGTTGTCGAAACAGATGGTAATGGAATGAAGACAACGGGTACTGAAGAAGATTCATCCAGCAGTTAGCTCTATTATCCGAATCATATTGGAATCATTCCCATTTCAGGTTTTGTACGAGCCGCTTGTATGGGACTTACGAGGAAAGAAGAAGCACTTTGGTGGTGGTCGTGTCCAGATGGGTGTTTGCTTTTTTCATTCTTCATAATCTCATTGCAATTGCGTCTTTTGGCACCTCCGTGGCCATTCGAGTGCCTGGCCTTCTAAACAACCTTCACCCGGCCACGTTGGCTCATCGAATCCTCGATGAAATAGCGTTTCTCGTCATCGTGTTGGCCATTCCCGTATCCTATTTGTTTGGTGTCCTGTGTTCGGGGTGTTGCGGCAGAGGTCGACAACGGGAGGTGGAAATGGACAAGATGGACAAAATCTATCAAGAGGTGAGTAAGTAAAGGAAGAAAGAGGGAAGCAGTTTTAAATCCAGAGTTTTTCATAACTTAATGACAAGAATCTCGGAGGGTTCTTCTGAGGGGCCCTTTTTATTTTGATCTGGTTAGACCCAGCTTTTATCCTTTGCACTTTTATATGTTTATGACACACCAATTACCAATTGTTAAATGAATTCAATGGGATTTCAAGATTCCTTGGTTTCCTATGGTCCTTTGACCTGTCACAAATGCATTGGAATGAGATTGTGGAATTGGCATTGCATTAAGCCAAGGATGACTCTACGAAGGATTCATTTCAAGATCGAAGCTTGGGGCCGACACCAGCAATTTAGGACAGGCGATGACCGCCTTTGATTCAATTAATTTTGATTATTTTTACCTATAACATTCGTTTTTGTGTGAATGGTGGAACATAACAACATGGCTGACCGTAATCCTATCCTCATGTAAGTTTTTCCAAAACCGGGAGAAAAGTGTGTTAAATCATTAATTACTTAATATTTTTACAGTAATTCTTCAAAACGATCGTTTCACAGCACATATCTACCTCTTGGACGTTTTGTATTTGTGCTCATTTATATGATAGGCCATCTGCAAGCCTTCGTAGACATGTTTGAAACAAAGCACTCCCTTATTTTACTACCATGGAGACAAGGTAGTTGGCCCCAGTGGAAAGAAAAAAAAAGTTGTCACAAAACTGGGCCGGACTCCATTGTTTTCCATTTTATCTGCCACCTCTCTTTGAGCTTTCAAATTTCTTTGTGATGTCAACCACTTCCAAGTTACGGACATTTCTTATTCGTTCCGTCTCTTATGAAGTTATGAATCACCTGGTAAATGCTAGGAAGCCGTTCAATTTCAAAGTATTCGAAAGTGTTTTTGCAAACAAAATATATTCATCGTTCATTTGTTCGTTCCTGCATGCAAATTTCTCAACAAAAGACCTGTGCTACTCTGTAAATTTAGATGCAACCATTTAACTTAAAGACTATGAAGACTAACAAATTTCTGTGTTCTAACCATTTCAACGAAATAGGAATGGCCTCTCCACAGAGCATTTTCAATCATCCTAACATTTCAGGTGTGGTCCACCAACGGGAACCAGCCTCGAAAAGGGCGGAATGGCTCTGTGGTCACTAATTCAACACAAGTGAATACGGATCCTGCCGCAGCCAGATCGAATCGAGCAACTCATATGGGAAGCCAGCTCAATGTTGGCTCCACGTCGGTTTCGGGCTCAGTTAATGGCTCCATGGGAGGTTCCAATCTCTCTATCAACCGAAGAGACAACACCGAGCTTTCCACCAGTGAAAAGCGCAAGAAGCGCGAGTCTTACTTGGAAGCCATGTCCATGGGAAGCATTGATGAAAGGACCTCAGGCAGGTCCTCGGTTACAAGTGAGCCTATTGATTTGTGAGCTTCGTGTCTGGTCCAAATGCAAGCAAGTCTGATCAAAAGAACAAAAACACATAAACAAACTTGAATATACTCAATATCGCGTGAATGAACTACTAAAAAATGAGAATACATATACATGTTCTTCCACCAGTTCTACTAATGTCGTGAGGTTTGTTCCTGAAATTTACCGATACTAACTTTGCACATAGAATATTTTGTTTAAGGAATACGGTAAGTTTCAGCCAAGTTGTAAGAAATGATTCACGATTCACACATTGTACCATTTCTTTTTTTTAGGAAATAACAGTGCCCTGAAAGCCAGTAAGGCTGAGAGACAACGACTGCTTTTGACTTCCAAAATGTGATGCAGGATGATCTTGGACAAAAAAGAAATAAATTTTGATGACCTAGACTACTCAGCTCCCTATAGCAATTTTCAAACCTGAATTGTTATTACTGGTTGAAATTAACCACATGGTTGTAGTGAGCTCAACTAGTCCTTGAGAAAATATAATACTTAAATACAGTTAAGCACAAATCTAGATTCATTGTTTGTGTTATACTTACTTGATATCTATTGCCTTTGTACTCTAACAACAAGCTAACAAAAAAGGGCTTTCAAACCAGCTACTATAACATACAAAATTGATATTTTTCTTTCAAGAAACTATGATTTGCTTGGGAGCTTGTTATTTCTTACACTGGGAACGTTTTTGTGACCTTTTTACCGTGTAACATCTGTAACCAGGCGCGAAGACAAAAAGGACAGGCACGAAACCTCGACACCTTCTAATTGGAACTCGACTCTAGTACATGAAATCAAGGGATTTTGCCGTTCTCCGTTGAGGTGGAACAGTCTGAAAAAAACATATACCATGAACAAGACCTCATACGATATTTCCCGGGGTAATTATACATTATCCGACTTATGTATATCTTCCTTACATATATTATAAAATATACCTTAGGTTCCTACACCAATAAACTATGAACGCGATATCTCATTGGCGACGAGGATTCAGGATCCCACCCGCAACAATGCCCACCGCAAATTTAGACGTAGGAAACCCCGGAGGAAAGGTTGGAGGAACCTCGAACAACTAACGATTGAACCAGTTACCACACACCGACAACAAGAAACTTCAAACCTGCGGCTCCTGGCTTGATGGATTCGCAGTCCAACAAGCCCCATCCAAGGAGACTAAAGAAGTCTACTACAATGTGCCTCAGGAAAATCAGAACGGGAACAATCAACACCCCATGGCGGCAGAAATTACGATAGGCACGTCGACATTGACCGCAATTGTTGACACAGGTGCCCAAGTCAACGTCTGCCCGCTACGAGCCATCAACTCCCACGACAAGAAGACCATCAGGCCATGCAATGTTAGCATCAGACCCTTTGGAAGTGCCCCCATTCGACCAATCGGGATAGCAACCCTCCGAATTCGGTGGCACGGCAATACAATTAACGCTGACTGGCTTATCGTCAATGACTCCCAGTTAGACCGACCGGTAGACCCCATCATTTCAAATCCGTTGCGGTAGCCCTGGGAATGATATCGCTAGATCCCAGATTAATTCCCTATGACAATCATCTCAAGACAAGACAAAGGAAAAAACCGGATGGTGTTTTGTACGCCTCGGATCGGTCAAAAGTAAGGGATCGCTCAGAATCACAAGAAAAAGAGCAAACGCAGAAATGGACCAACCACGAGCGTTTCAAGATTTGCTTCAAAGGCCCAACAAGCCCCATCTATTGAGTGGGTACGTTGTCCAGCTCTACCTGAAACCCAACGCAAAGCCATACATATCCCCACCGAGACCCTATCCATACTACCTCCAATCACAGATAGAGGAAGCAATAGCTCAAATGCTCAAGGACGATGTCATCGAACACCATAACAGGCCCTCCGAATGGATTGCTAACCTGGCTATTGTGTTCAAAGACGGGGGTGCAATTCGGGTCACTCTCGATCTAAGAGGTCTGAATTCGGAGTTAAGGGACACCCACATTCCCATCCCAACCCCAGATTCAATCAAAGCCAAATTAGCACACTGCAAAGTGTTTTCAAAACTGGATTTTAAACAAGCATTCCACCAATTGGAATTAGCCAAGGAGTCCCGCCCACTAACAGTGTTTCGGTGTGGACCACGCCTATACAGGTACAAGAGGCTCTCTATGGGGCTCAAGCCGGCCTCAGGGGAATTGTCGGCGGCCTGCACAGAGGTGTTTGGGGACCTCCCAAACGTACCAAACGTACATATCATCCATGATGATGTGATTGTGGCAGCGCCAACGAGAAGAGAGCACGATGAAGCACTGTCCTCCTTTTTGGAATGAGTAGCGAGCCGTGGAATGACCCTCAATCCCGAAAAGTGCACCTTTGGGGCTAAATCGATCACGTTCTGGGGGCTACTTGTGGGCGAACAGGGAGTTTTTCCAGATCCGGAAAAGGTGGAAGCCCTCTCATGTGCCAGAACCCCCACCTCAAAGAAGGAACTCATTTCGTTTTTGTGCATGGCGAGGGCAAATCAGGACTTTATCCCAGCTATGGCCAGCCGCACCCCAGCACTAAGAGCCCTTACGCACAAATCGGTGCACTTCAAGTGGGAGCAACGCCATGAAAAGGAGTTTCAAGCACTCCGAAGGGCCCTCGTGGGTTCCATCAACCTCGCATATTTCGACTCGAACCTCACCACGCACGTAATTGTAGACGCACACGCTGACGGCCTTTGCGCAATCTTAGCCCAAGGCGAAGGCCCAGTAACTGGCCGAGCCGTGGCAGTAGCATCCAGAGCCACTTCAGCCACCGAGAAGCGATATCTCATACCGTGACCTTTTTATCTTGTGATCTATTTACCGCGTGCCGTCAGTAAACCAAGAAAGTAAGATAAATTCATTGTGTGAGGCATATTTTTGCTCAAAACAGAACATCTAT
Organism: Tigriopus japonicus; assembly: GCA_010645155.1. NCBI lineage: Eukaryota > Metazoa > Arthropoda > Copepoda > Harpacticoida > Harpacticidae > Tigriopus > Tigriopus japonicus. The sequence goes on along the minus strand of JAAGOF010000051.1, from coordinate 275,707 downwards.
CAAAGATAAATTGCCCAAAATTGCAACACAAAGGCATTGTACATTTATCAACTCACCAAAAAAGATGTTTTCATTATACAAATATTTTGTGTCTTACCACTTTCAAGAATACATAGAATTCTCTTTCCCAATTTAGTCATGTTCGCAGTATCAAAATATAAAGATAGTATGGTTAAAATCTCTACAAATTCTATGCATCCTGGTAAGGGAATGAAAATATCTGATATTACTAATTCTGGAATGAGAAGGAACGTATCAAAATTGATCCCCGCAAATAAGTGAACCATTAGTGTTGAGTCACTTTTTGTTATAAGAACAAAACTGAATTTACGTAACTGGTGGGATGTTCTGGTGCGCCAGGAGAGAAAATATAGGTTAAAAGAACCAAACTTGCCCCTTATGAAATATAATTGAAACACTTGAGAAGTTGAAATTGTTCTCTTGTCTTGATCAAAATAAAGTAATGGAAGACTGTCAATGAAGTCTTACCTATTATTTCACATTGAAAAAATCCTAAGTTGCGTGACTCCATTTTAAAACCTAACCTAACCTAACCCAGGAACCCCTGAAAGGGGTGGACACGAACTCCAATTTTTGAAAAAATGGTATGAGGCCGGGGCCATATTTTGACACAATGTCATTTATTCCTTATTAACGAGTAAAACTGTTGAACATGCATCTTGAAAGCATTCAGGTTAACTTTTTGTGGTAATATTTATTGACTAATTGTTCTTCACCTTGATTTTAGAGGTCCCAGCACTCCTTTTACTCGTCTCATGAACTTTTGACATTCAGCTCTCCAAAGGATTTTAGTCCTCTTAAAAATCAGGAAAATACATAGATGGAATCTTGCTTCACCCATTAGTCCAACTTTTGTGAAACAATGCTAAATAGAAGTATCTGTGGTGATATTTGGAGGGTTACTCCTCTTCCATCCTCATCAGCACCTCCACGACGCAGGAACCATTTCTATAGGAAAATGAAGGAATGAGAATAGTCTCATTTTGAAACAAGATGGAGTCCAAGTCGGAGATGTTGTTGGCTATAACTATTGAATGGCACTTTTGACGGTTCTGGATCAGATCAGCCATCTGATCCTGATTGGAATTGGAACAAAGGCAATCACGACGTCCTTGAGACAAAATAAGTGAAAAACATGAGGATTAAATCCTGGATTGTGGATTTGATTGAAAATGTTTCAAGTCTTGGGGCTCAAGAAGGTCAGGACCACGCAGGACTGGGGCTAAGGGTCCTTCAGGACCAGAGGATCATGTCTTTTCATTGCAGGGATAGGCTCTACGTGCTTGAGGGTTTCATTGATCTTCTTAGTTCTTAGATCCCTTTGTCCAGGAATAAACAATCAGATTGAGTCAAAAAATCCAAACAATTCAATCTTGGTGGGAGCATTTCATTCTCAAGACTTTGAGAGGGTCCGTGTAATCCAGGTTAGACTGTCAGATCACCAATTTGGGCTGACTGAGTCAAAAGGCAAATCAAAATATTGAGCTCATCCATTGCTAGTAGCCACACCTGATTTGTTTTGAAGTCATCTTAATTTGTTCTTCATTTGATCGAATTCTTGACTCTGAGGACTTCTTCTTTCTTTGTTCCATGTGGACCTTAATGCGAACGCAGATTCCTCTTGGGAAGGAACCAAATTTACCCCACAAACTCTCCTCCGGATCAAAATGGGGATTTTTATCACGCTCATCCATTAGACAACTTGAACAACCTAAGAATATCTTACCTGTCCTTGAATTATCCTGAACTAAAAGACACAACCATATAATAAAAGAAATTTGAGGATGGACCATCATTTATAGAACAATGCCAAGGTGACACAACCTAAAACAAACTTGATTTCATACGAAGTTTGGCATGTGTTAGTTAAGTTCAGGATAATACATGGATGGGTTCAATTGTAAGTTCAAAGACAATAATAAGACGTTCAAATCGGATAATAGATAAGCTTGGAAAACCCAGCTATTTTGTTGTTGATAATTCAAGGAATGGTAAGATATTCTTAAGTTGTTCAATGAATGAGCATAAAGAAACTCCCCGTTTTGGTCGTGGGAAAGTTTCTTCTTAATCCTTTTGCGCAAAAGAGGAATTTGGGCTCAGATTCCGGTCCATATTCGTTCTTTTTGCTGTAGTTAGGTCTATCACTTCTGAAGGTTGTAGCCGGTAACCTAGTCATCATCAGACTTCATTTGATCACTTTGATCGTCATCTTGTAGAAAAGACACCTTGTGGGGGGTTCATTCGCACTCCATGATGTGGTCATTCATTCATTCACTATTTCATTCACTCGTTCTTGGCTGAACTTAATGTCTTCGAAACACCCACATCAGACTGATTTGAGCCGTGGGGTTGACCATTACCAAGGCTAGGACTTGGCTGGACCCGCTTGAAACACAGAAAACCCCAATTGGTGCACTATCTTTTGGACTCTTGGTCGATTTCCGTTTGATTTTCCACTCCCAACATGGCCGTTTGTACTTCTTGTTTACTTACGAACTCTCGGCCTCATCCGTGTGAGGTTGCGAGCTAGGAAATTCTGCGAGTTCGTATCCAGTATTTATACTATTATATAGGTTATCCCTGCCTAACCTAACTTAAAACCTAACCTAAAACCTAACCTAATCTAACACAATAGAATGCAAACCAACCTAACTTAGTTTCAGTTTTGAAGAAATAGATAACGCAACCTCAGGAAATCGACAGTGAGATTATAGCCTAGATCAATGAAGGGGTAGATTATGGTTTTACCTTTAGTACGCAAACAAAATCTTCATTGAGTTGGAGCAAACAGATCATTAAATCCCATCCCATCATATTGTTGAAATTGAACCTTCTCATACCTTGCAACTCTAGCATCCTTCAGTCAAAAATCTGTCATGAAGTCTGAGGATTTGATCTGTTCTTCCACATATGAGCAGTAAAAATAACTTAAAACTTTTGAAAACCTTGAAAGGATAGCTGCAGAGACTTGAAGAAAGATAAAATACAGAAAATTTTGGTGTTACTTTGGTTTTGGTGTTGGAAAAAGTTGCAAAGGCTTCAGAGAATGTAGAGAAGACAAAACGTATTAAGATAAGGTTGCGTTAGCGTAAGTCGTCCAATAGCTCCGTGGTCTATGGATGTTCCTAAAGAACTTTAGATGTTTCTAGTGAAACGATTTTGGACCTACCCGATCTTTTGCAAACCTGCACGAACGCATTTGAGCCCAAATGGGTGAGGCATATTCAAGATGCGGCTGAACAATCGATTTGTACAGAATTAGCATCGTAAAACCATCTCTGGACTTGAAAGTGCGATAGATCCAGCCAAACGTTTTAAATGCCTTACACACTTTCAACTGGATATGCTCATCAAACTTTCCATCATTTTGGACGACAACTCCTAAATCTCTCATCCCTCATGCTCAATATCACAACCCCCATTGTCTTTAAGTGGAACATCTAATTTTGACGATCTAATTTTTTCCGTAATTTCATCCCACTTAAAGTCATGTTACTCTCGCCAACCCAAGAGTAGACTTTCTCCAAGTCATCAATTGGACTTGATAGGGACGGTAGAATGGGGGTCAGAGGTTGGAATGGAAATTGTGCAAGGTATAATTTGGTAATAAAAAGTAGTGATGGACCGAAAGCGCTTTCGGCCGAAATTACGGCCGAAATTTCGGTTTCGGTTATGCCTACCGAAACCGAAAGCAGAAAAGCACCATGTAAAATGGAGTTTGACAAGATAAAAAAAAATTGGTCCAAAAACCTCTAAAATTTAAGTTTTCCGATTGTTCAAAATTTGCCCAACATCGAACACATGAGCATTCTAATTTTTAAGGCAGATTTTGCATTTGAACAATTTTGTAATCAGCTGCTTTCGGTTTTGGTTTCGGTTTCGGTTTCGGTTAAGCCCTCTTTCGGCCGAAACTTTCGGTTTCGGTTATGAGCCCTTTCGGTCCATCACTAATAGACAGGGATATAGATAGGGAACCTCCTGTAGCTGATACCAAAACGATTTCAACGCTACTCGAGTGCTATTGACAGCCGAAAGTGAAGGTGTAAAAAGAGTTTAGAACAAAGTTCTAATATTCTAATAAAGTTCCAATCTATATTGGATGCAGCAATAAATCAACGTGATGCACCTCACTCCAAGTTCTAATTGGAGTAAACGTCTGTGATAATCACTAGTCAATAAATGCATTCTGGGGGGCTTCAACCCTACATACTAAAACTACTTTACTTCTACTGCATGTTTACAAGTTGTTTCACAACGTATGCACATAATTCGACAAAGATTGGGTCCGAATGGGTTTATAACTTTATTGTTATCTATCATTAAATGGTCAAAAGAAGGGAATCCAGAAAAAGCCTCGCTCACAATGTCCGGCCAACTTGACAAAACGGCCTGAAGAATTTAAACTGTGTCACTAAACGACAAAAATGCTTCCATCGGGAACGTGATAAGGCCAGGAGTGTGATGCTGGCCACTTTGGGCAAATGAGTACACCACAAGCCTTTTGTCTCGCTACTTGCATCAGCGTGGGAACAACAAGATGGGGTGAGTGTGTGTGTGGACATGTATAAAAGAAACCAAAGGAAGCCCAATCAAGGGAAAAGGCATTGATTGCGATAGCATCGTCGCTTTCATTTCGAAATTTGCTGCCAAATTTAGAGCACTTTGCATTGGCTTTCGTTGCAAAAAGATCGATGGCGAATGGGCGTTGAACTCGGACATAATCGGTCATGCCTATGGACCAGTCCTTGTTATCAAATTGCTTTGATCGAGCATCGGCTTGTCGAAACCTGGGATCTGTTCTCGGTCGCCAGTGAGCCTTCAAACATACATTGAACGCTTGACATGTTTTGTAGATTGACATAGGATGTTTTTAAGCTCTGGAAACGGGCTTCCTTTCTTTAATATAGCCGAAACTTGTCGGTTCTTTAATATAGCCGAAAGTTGCTGTCGGTCAAGTGATCCACCGCCTAGATCCTTGCAAATTTTGCATAAGAGCAGGATCTGGGTAAACATACAATAGTGCCAACATTTCCCTTGTTGTTGAGGACATGGTGGCTTCCTCTGTTAAAAAGCGGCGCTTGAAAACCAGGTCGCAGGTGCCCAAATGGAGGCTGTGCACTTGGTTTGAGCCACATCGAACCATCGAAACCTTCGTCGGAAGCATCAGACGCAAAGGTGCAGTCAATTGGCAACACTAATTCTTTGCCACAAAAGGGAAAGCCATTTAAACCTGGAAAATCTCGGACAACAATTTTGAGCTCCTCGGAAATCGGTGCCATTTGCATTCATTACGGAAACCTCCAGCAAAGCTTCTAAGCTATGTTAACATGTTTTTTTGTGAGGGTGGACCCAATCGGGAATAACCTCCCACTGTCCTTACGATTATCCTCTTCGCTGTGTATTTTTCGAAAGGGATTAAATTTACCAACACTAAGTGCTGTCCCCTCCTGATTATGCTGGCTAATTTGTGTACTTTCTGATAGATCATGATAACTTGCTCTCAACCAGTATTCGCCGTTTCTTCATGTATGTGTTCATTCTGACTCGATTCTGTGTGATTTTCGTTATTACTATTATTATCATTATCTTTTTTCTTACCCAATACTCTCTCATACGCTTCATGTGTTGCTGCCGGACTTGCTGCCGGACTACTGAAGTGTGTTCAAAACAAATTTCGATTGGCTGAACTGGAGTGACATTTCTCTATACAATACTTTAGTCTATACCAGCAACCCTGTATAGAGACTGGCTGCCGTAGGCAAATACAGGGTGTCAACGATTCACACTGGTGATTGGTCAATACAAGGAGGACGGTATTACGTGGAGTGGGATTGAGCGAGGGCGCGTTACCGCGTTGGTGTGAATTTTCCTGCGTGATAGCTTGGAGTTAATGAAGAAATGCATTATAATTCGGAATAAAGTCGTTTTATTGACATAAGTCATAAAACAAAAGTGCACAAGGATTCAATGAGCAATAATTTAATGCCCCATTCATGTCTCTCAAAGAATTCAAACTGTGTTATTTGATTGTGTTATGTCAAATATCTTCAAACTCCTGATCTACTGACTTGTTTTGTGATAGTGATTGTCCATCTTTTGTAAAAAGCACCATGTTTTATATGATTGGGATTGTATAAGGGCATTTTTCCCTTTGTAAAATGATAAAAAAAATCTTCTTAGTAACCTTTTTTCAACATTTTACAGTCTTTTTTTGTCTTTAGCACCCCAAATAAGTGCTAAAAACAGAGATAGAGAGGAACATTTTTATCATTATACAAAGGAAAGAATGCCCTAGAAGAATCCCAATGATAAAAACAATGTTGCTTTCAACAAAAGCTTACGAAAACAATTTGCCCACGAGTTCGACATTCCGACAAATTTCGGAATGTTAGGTAAAATTAGACCACGCAACCTCCCAATCGAGGGTTTAGTAAAAATAGCCAAGACACTCCACGTAATACTGTCCTCCTTGGTCAATAGCATTCAGTTGAACATTTAGCTGATTTTGATGAAGTTCAATAACAAACCAGAGTACTCCTTCTTTGTAGATTTTGTAGTGATCTGACTTGGTGCTGGGGTTGCCAATTTACCTATGCACATTAGCATTGAAAAGATTTGAAGTGGAAGGCTGTTAGCAATGACTGCCATTATAATAAATCATTCACCTAGATCACAGAGAGTTCACAGGATTTTTTTCAAATTCCTCTACCACTGAAAGTTGACATCCTTCTTTAATTTTTATCTCATGTCTTTGGGCTTTCTCAAAATTAACAAGACATAGAAATTGCCTTAGTGTGTCCAAATGCAGACTAGTTATGCGACATTCAAGTTTTCTGAAAGATTTCCAAATTATGGAACGATCTTTTGGTAACCTGAAAAGTTTAGGAAATAAAGACACAGTTTTACCTAAGTGTTCACTTTTTGTTTTGGTTGACCACTCTAATTAATAAATCTTTCAACCTTGGAATCTTCCCCGAATCACTAAAGATGGGCGTCATAACCCCAATCTTCAAAGGTGGTGACCGTTCAGTATCAAAAAAACTATCGACCCATCTCTTTGACCTGAAACGTGGCAAAGGTGTATGAGAAAGTGGTGAAGAACCTTCTACTGGACCATCTCCTCAAAAATGGACAGATCCCTACTCATCAACACGGTTTCCTTTCCAACATGAGTACATCTACTCAACTCATTGAACACTTAGAGAACGTGAGAAAGGAAACATCAAAGTGAGTCGCTGTGGACGTTGTATATTTGGACTTTGCCAAGGCGTTTGATAAGATAGACCACGGCCAAATTATTCAAAGACTTCGTGCCCTACAAATACCCAACAGACTGCTTAGGTGGATTTCATCCTTCCTTACCGGCAGGAAACAAATGGTCAAAGTAGCCCATAAACTCAGTGATCCGGTAGACGTAATCTCCGGGATTCCCCAGGGCACTATTCTATCGGTCCTAACTATCTTCCGATCTGGGAGGCGACTCATCAGCAGCATTAGATAAACCACAAATACCCCTCTCTTTCACAACAGATTGTGGTGGCTCAGAGCTAACACTCGTGCTTACTAAATTATGAGTTGGGTTTTGCGCCTCCTCGAGGGTTTTTGTTTCAAACGTTTTTCAGTAAATGTTGTTTGTTTTTCTATATTTTTAGGTATATTTAGGTTAGGTTAGGCTTAGTTAGGTTAGGTTAAGTTTAAGTTTAGTTCAGATAGTCTTTGCTCTTCCTGTCAATATTTTGTCCATATCTATGACGGTATGACTCATCTCCCAGATTGGAAGACATTCAGGGGCCATAGGCACTATTCTTGGTCCGATTCTTTTCATCCATTACATTAACCCCTTAGCAACTCTGGTCAAGGACTCTTGAGCAAGGAAGCGACACGACATTTTTGGTCCCGCCAAGTTAGGCCATTGAATGCAAGTCTATAGATCACTCAAGACTTCAATTTTCATACTTTTACCCGTTCCAAAAGCATAAACTACATTCATATGATACCATTTGGCATTCAAATATGCATTTGAGCGTTAATTTGTTGTATTTTAGGCAAAAATGTCATGCACAAGTTCGGTTTTGCAAGAAAAAAGGTTGAACAAAACATCCCTTTCTTGGCAGTTTTTGCCATTTTTCCTTATATTGAATAGAAAATATATTATTTCAGACACTATTTGACTGAACATGAATAAGGGATAGTATCTAAGTAGTTCACAACTAACGTTATTAATAAATACATAACCTAATTTATGTTCCCATTTAGAGTCATAAATGGCATTAAGACTTCACATTTTTGAAAATTGAACTATGATGCTTCATATGAAAACTTTCTTGTGTTTTCCAAGAAGGTCTGAAGATCTACAGAACTTTCAATTGGCATGGAGAAAAAGGTGTTTTCAAGGAAATATTCAGTATTGAAATTGTATCAGTCAATGGGTAAAAGAGATCTCAAATGCTAACACGGGAAGGCTTGAAGGCTGCTTGGATATTTTGTGTTTGTTTAACTCATTGGACACTCATGAAAATTAGGTACCTTAGTAGTATTTAAAATGGCAGAAACCATGGATCCATGGGTGCTGATTTGTCTTGGAGATGAACCCTGTGGGAACTTTCAGGTCTTGCTCTTACACAAAACTTGGTAAGGAACTTATTGTTGTTGTATTGTTGAGTGGCAATAGTTTGTCATTGCTCTTCTATTTTTTCTGAGCCACAGGCACAATTGCTTTCTTGAAATCTAGAGAACACTAGTCACTGACGAACAATTTCTTGACAAACATGGCATTGTACTATTGCTTAAATGATTCTTGGTCTTGATCATTGCATCCTCAGTTCAAGAACTCTTTTCCAACACAAATGAAACCACTGTTTCAAAACCACTCTTTGATATGCCTAAAGCACCTTAGTTTGCGTGAGCAAATCACAAATACTCATGGCCAAACACCTAAATCAATGTTAAAAGCCAGAGAATGGGGGATTTTGGGCACTATTCACAACAAGCTTGGCTCAAAAAGGTTCTTTAGAGCCTTTGAATCAATGAGATAATCATGGCAACGTAAAGCACAGGTTGACTACCCAGAGCAATTGGGTTTTTAGGTGAGATAACACGGAATTTGAAGCCTTTTCTCCTCTTGACTGTGTGCGCGTTCTTTGCCGTTGTTTACAGTTAGGCCTAAGTTGGCTGGAAAGGTTTGGTGAATGCAAAAGGTGACCATTCCTTGCTGGAGGGTCCTTGCTCTGGTTAAGAACTGCACAATCTCCTCTTACGCTGACGACACCAAACTCACCATTGGAAGACATGATCAGAGGTCAGTTTTTTGAACGTGCTATCTCGGAGGTAAGCTACCTCCGAGGTAGGAGATTAGCAGTGCTGCCATTTTTGGTTCAGGGTTTATGTCTCTTACCTCTCAAAACATCTGCCTGTGGTTTGCTTTCAAACCCAAAAACCTAAGCAAGAACCAATATTGCAATACCTTGGCAAAAATCGACTTCAAAACACATCAGTAGTAACTACTGAGGTAGGTGAGTTTTGAAAAGTCTTGCTTCGGAGGAAGCAACAATATAGCGTAACTTTGTGGAAAAGTGGAGCTGTTGCTTTCACTTGAGTTAGTTCATTGATATATTTACGATCGGACTGTAAAAGTTACTTCGTAAGTACGAACCACCGCAAAACGGGTTTCGTGAAGACAACTTCTTCAATTAAAGCAGAGTACGGCGTCGTCAAATTAATTTTCGCGGAACTTTCCTCAAAATAATTCTTAAATCTGCCTTATAGACGAACACAGTCATAGAAATTGAATCTTTGAATTTAGCTCACGTACTCCACGTGTGTATTTTTGAAGTATACAGTTCTAAATACTTTCGGTTGTTATTGAGATTGCTGCAGTAAACCAAGCATCATTCCTTTGAATTTCCCGTCTTAATCTTTGGTTATTCCCTAGATGTATTAAGCGTCTTGATATGTATCTACTTTGCTCGTCCAAGAAGCACTGGAATCATGGAGTGGGAGGCTAGTGATGAGAATAATGATTTCCAGTAAGAACAATTCAATTACGTCCTTCTGCAAATGAGACCTTGCATTTGTTAACAAGAATACGTATTTCAATTTTCAGCTCAATCGAACGTCGGAGACAAACGTTATGCTCACTCAAAGTTCAGTGCAAATCCTACCGAGAATGAATGAACTAGCCCTTTTGTGGTAATCATTTTACCACAAAAGGGCGAGTTCATTCTTTCTACCTATGCTCTCTCCAGTACATAAGTTTGAGAAGACATAACTTTTCACTCCGGCATTCGGTTGGGCTGAAATTTGAAATACGTGTTCTTCTCAATGCAAGCCAAGTCTCATTTGCAGAAGAACGCAAATGGTTTGTTTCTGCTGGAAATAATCATTCTCATTGCTAGCCTCCCACTCCATGATTTCCGTGCTTCTTGGCTCGTCCAAACACCTCCAACTTGGAAGATAACAAACTTCACACGACCAATTCTTTACAGAACTCAATTTACAATCGACCGTAACTATCATTTAGCTCCTTGATTTAAAGCTACGAGATAACTGTTTTTGATCTAACTAGTTCGTAAATGTTTAAGAACCTCACCTCTGTATTCAAGAACGTTATGGAATAGTTAAGTTGTTGGGTTCAAAATACAAAAATTGAAAATCAACATGTAAAAGCTACTCCATAAGAAGCTTACAGACAACAAAAGCAAAAAGCTCATAACCCAAGCTTGTTTATAAGTGTAGCAAATGAGAGAATGAAAAATAAAGAATTAATTTGATTCATAAAGTCAAGAAATGGCAGCACTGACAACTTGAAGCACCTCAACCATAGTTACCTCCGAGGTAGGACATTCAAAAAACTCACCTCTGGATTGCTCCCCTCATATAAGTGGGCAGAAGAAAATAACATGAAGCTGAATGGTGCAAAATTTCAGGTCATGACTTACGTGCTGTGGTCCTTGGCATAGGCGCCATCAGTTCTTCTATTGAGCTTTGGTTCCACAGTAAAAACTTTTTCGTCAGTCCAGATGAACTCTGATGGGCCCTTCCTTATCCGTCACAAAAGTTGTTCCACTCGATCCTTCCTCTTCGCCTTTGTGGCTGCACTCAAGAGCATTCCTATTATAACCATTTAGGGAGAGAAACTACTTACACCCATACCTGTGCACCCTAACCAAAAGCGGGGAAAAAGAAGTGCCAAACTGACGCCCATCCACATGCTGAACTTAGATCTAATCAAATGGTTGGTTTTCCTCGCTTTTGGCTTTTTTAATTCAAACAAGCCTCAAATAAGGGAGAAAATTGTATTGACAGGTGGAATGGGCCCATTTTGGGGTGTCAGAGAATTTAAATATGACGATTTTGATCCAAAATCATCTTAATATCCATATCCTCGAATTAATCCGTTTAGTTTCCTCGCAATATATAAATATTCATCACGCAACCTCCCCCGTGACACGGAGTATGGTGATTAGGGTTTACCACTCAGTTGATGTCAGTATGACTTGCGCTTCCAGTTCAGTTTGAGCCCAAGTCCTCCTGAAGGATCTGGTGGACAATTTTCTTGCTCATTGGCAGAGAATCACGAAGATCCTTGGCCAAGGTCCTGACTGATCGGCCAGGTTTGTTCCTGACGCGATCACGGACGATCTTGATCGCGTGCTTTGTCCGAACAGTCCGAACTTCTGCATAGCATGGTTACACTGATGTTGGACTAATGGGTGAAGCAAGATTCCATTTACGTATTTTCCTCATCGTTATGAGGACTAAAATCCTTTGGAGAGCTGAATGTCAAAAGTTCATGAGACGAGTAAAAAGAGTGCTGGGACCTCTAAAATCAAGGTGAAGAACATCCAGTCCACAAATATTAACTCAAAAAGTTTGCGTGAATTCTTTCAAGACGCATGTTCAACAGTTTTAGCCGTTAATAAGGAATAAAAGACGTTGTGTCAAAATATAGCCTCGGCCTCATACCATTTTTTCAAAAAATCGGAGTTCGTGTCCACCCCTTTCAGGGTTTCCTGTGCTAACCATCTACAAGTCTCTAATCCAACCTCATCTAGATTATGCTTCCTTGATTTGGAGTCCTCACATGGTTGGGGAGGGTTCCAGGATAGCTCGGTACATGAGATAACTCAACACAGGAAAACTGGGTACAACGGAAAACTGGGTACAACGGAAAACTGGGTACATCGGAAAACTCAGTACTGGAAGATTCAGTACAGGAAAACTGGGTACAGCGGAAAACTGGGAACAGCGGAAAACTGGGTACAGCAGAAAACTCGGTACAACAGAAAACTGGGTACATTGGAAAACTGGGTACATCGGAAAACTGGGTACATCGGAAAACTGGGTACATCAGAAAACTGGGTACAGGGGAAAATTGGATGCATGGGTGCAGCGGAAAACTGGGTACTTACAACGGAAAACTGGGAACTGCCGAAGCTGGGTACAACATACAACTGAATACATCTTAAAGCCATACCAACATATTTAATAATAATCTTTATTGCGTGTTCTATACACATTGGATATTTTTACAAAGTCACGTAATTCAAACGTTTGCATGTACGCGTCGGGGCCCATTCTGGGTTCGTGTTGCGCCATTCGAGGCGATTTATCCACTAGACTCAAGTTTGGGGTTGTGGGGGAAGACCTGGGATCGAACCCATGAACCCGAGCGTGGCTCGGTCGCGCGTTTAACAACTGCGCTACACCATCTTCCCTGGCAATTTAACTATCAATGAAGGCGCAGAGGAACTTTCATTAGCTTTATTAAAACACTTTTGAAAGCTCTGAAAAAATAGCATTTTTTCTAAACCTGATTTATGGGTCACGTGTTTTCGTTCATTTTAAAGCTCAAGGAACTTAAGCTCTAGCACTGCACTTACTTATTCAAAATACCATAGTTTCATTGCTAAAATTGCTAGAACAAGTGCAAAAAAGGGTGAGACGGGCAAAACCTTGAAAGAATTAGTTGCAGGATTGCAAGCTTTCCAGGCAGATAAAGTGTGTTTCATCTCACTTTAGATGTATTCAGTTTTTTGCTCTACCCAGTTTTCCGCTGTACCCAGTTTTCCGCTGTACCCAGTTTTCCGCTGCACCCAGTTTTCCACTGTTCCCAGTGTTCCACTGTACCCAGCTTTCCGATGTACCCAGTTTTCCGATGTACCCAGTTTTCCGCTGTTCCCAGTTTTCCACTGCACCCAGTTTTCCGCTGTACCCAGTTTTCCGCTGTACCCAGTTTTCCGCTGTACCCAGTTTTCCGCTGTACCCAGTTTTCCTGTACTGAATCTTCCAGTACCGAGGTTTCCGATGTACCCAGTTTTCCTGTGTTGAGTTATCCCATGTACCGAGTTATCCTGGAACCGGTTGGGGAGACATGTAAAATGGAAAGCATTCTCCGCCGCTTCACACGGCAGATCTCAGGAATGAAAACATCGCCTTCGTGAGTTGAAACTTTACAGTGTTGAAAGAAGACACGAGCGTTATGCCATACTGCATACGTTTAAGTGCATTCATGGACTCGCCCGCAACGCAGGGATCAAATTCACTCACAAAAATAATGAACTTGTCACCTGCCTTCTACCCCTTAGAAGCCATAAGGAAAATGCCGTCACTAAAACCCTTATGAACCACTCCTTCTTAATACATGGTCCTAGACTATTTGATAAGCTACCTTCTTACCTGCGGGTAATCTATACCAACAAAAATCCATTGGCCAGGTTCAAAGAGGACTTGGATCACTTTCTTCTAACAATCCCAGACCAACCAACAGTCCCTGGTTACCAGAGAGCAGCTAATTCAAACTCAATCATTGACCAAACTTACAATAAGTGACAAAAGTGATCTACCGTGCCTTGAAATCATTCAAGACATCTGTGTATCAACAATAAACTCTATATTATTATTACTGATGGGACGAGCCGAGCTTTTAGAGGCTTGAGGCCGATATATGCCAGGCTTGTTTCAAGCCTTCTGGAAGTCGAAATCAAGCCGGCATCAAGCATTTCATGTCGAAGAGCAACTTCAAAAGAGCAGGAAAAGTGCCCAAAATGAGCTCCCCCATAATTTTCTAAACTAATGCATTCTAGTATTTTTATTGTTCTAATGCTATTTGAAATGCAATTTGGAATCCAAATCATTTCTTGTATGCAAAGTAATGCAAAGGGTCCGTTTAAATTGATCCCTATCCAATTTTTTAAATTTTTCCATGAGCCACACTTAAAAGTGACATTTAGAAGGTTGCTAAAGAATATCCGGAGTGTAAGATGAACGTTTCTCGTTATGCTACACATTTTATCAATTTCCGCATCAAATGAATTGTAACTTTCAATTTCAGGTCCTTTTTGTAACAGCATATTTCACTTGTAATCGAAATCTGCTTGCATTTGCAAGTTAGTTAAAAAGGAAAATAAGCTTGAAGGATTCAAGAAAAAATGATGCTTAGATACTAGAGAAAGTAACAAGCAGGTTTTGGATCGTCATAACTCTACCATCTTATTTGAATGAGGGTATATAAAGGAGTAAATTACTGTTCTGCAATTTTGTTTCAGTTTATATTAAACTTGCATTCTACTTTTTTTAACTGAGCACACACATTGAAAGAGTTTTATCCTCTTTCATGTACAGCATTTGATAGAGTCAAAATAAATCTAGTTTTGTAATTGTTTATTTCAATGTTCGTGTAAAACATCAAATAATAAGGAACAGTTTTAAATGATAATAAAATGATTGGCCAACAATTTTCTGATCGTTTCTATAGTGTTTCAAAGCAAAAAACAGAATTGACTTTGAAGGCTAACATCTCACGTATTATTCAAGACATCAACGTTTTTTTTTCTTTGTGCCTAAAAGAGTCAAGGTATGGCTTTTAAAAAAACTACAACTTGAGAGCTTTATTTTGTTTTTAAAAGGACGGTAAACAGGTCGAGTATCAGTTTTGCTCCACGCACTTTGGTGGATTCCTGGAGATCATGACCATCTCTCATATTAACATGGTCTACAACACCAAGAAGAAGCCTGAGTCCGTGGACAGCTTGAAGATGAAGCCTGGGAGTGGCAGCTGCAACAAGATTGTCATGGGCAACCTTCTAATCAAAAGCAAGAGGATACTGCTATTCTAATTGGCTAATCGCCTCACAGTGGGGGCAAAAGAGTACTTAGAGGTCATAAAACAGATAGCAAAGCCTTGGTTGATGTCACATATCTAGATGGCAACTATTGATGGCAACAGACACGTGTGAAGGCAAGGCAAGGGCAAGGATTTTTCGGTTTTTTGCTTCCACGCACTGTTTGTTGGAGAATTTCAACGTGACACTGATAATTAAATTGAATCTTTATTGAAACTCTTGGTCATGTCATGGTCTATAAAATGAATTAAAGGAAATACAATAGTACGTTCATCTGTATGGAAAAAGTGACAAGTCAATTGGTAAATGTAAGTGATGGACCAAAAGGGCTTTCAGCCGAAATTTTGGCCTTGGTTTCATGGTGGAGAGAATAGATGGCACATTGCAAATTTTCCGCAGAATGAGCCCAGACAATCAGGTCATCTGGATACTGTAGACATTGTATTTAATTGTGGGTTTTCTTGGGGAGGAGACATCTGCGAGGGGTCGCAAGAAAGGAGGGAGCCATGGCAGCCCATATCAAATAATTATGCACTCTGGAGCAAAGGGTCCAAAAGGCAATGTTGCATGACATGCGATGTCGAAAAACTAGAAAATTTGAAAACAACGTTGTTGTGATCAACAATAACAAAGAAAATTCAGGGTGATGCAAGTATCCCTGCCATTCACCTTTTTAGCATCAGTAGAGTGAATAACTCCTTTAAACACACACACACACATTTGGTCTGATGATGGCTTGATTAAAGTTTAGAAAATGCATCAAATAAGGTATTCACTTCAATTGTCCGCCAAAGCTTGGATGACATAAGGCACACACTTCGGGATTTCGTCCCCCTGAGTAATCTCCTTTAAAGGCCACCCGATTTTGAAAGTTGGAAGCCAAAATTTAAGTCAGCATTCAATTTTAAGAGTCAAATTAGCCTCTCTTACAAGTTTGAGTCGTTGGCTAAAATAGATAGTCTGCATTAAGCTTATAACTTTATGCAATTGGTTAGAAAAATGTTTAATGTTGTAGAAAAAGACGTAGTAAAAGCTGGGGTAAAAATGGCAGCACTAGAGATTTTCACCGTGACATCAAGCCTCTGAGTCCTCATTTCTTTTGGAACTTTTTTTAAATTTTTTTTCTTTTTGTCTTCAAAATAAAGCTTACAACTGATCTAACTCATTCCACCTGCCTGTTGAGATCAACTTAGAATCAATTGAGAGTTTGTTGGTGGGCCACAAACTGAAGTTTATAAGGACCTAATGGGAGTGATTACCGTATACTGATGGGATTTCCCAAGCTATCAAGCACTTCAATTTTTCAAGCTGGGCTTGTTTCCAATTCAGTTGCCTCAAGCTAAACCAAGGAATCAAGCCACAGGGCTCAGAGGACCTATGGGTAATAGCAGGGTTGCCAAGATATTTGTTGTCCTTTTTGCCTGTTCTAAAAATAGAAGGAGAAACTCCTATGCCGTTGCAGAATTTGTCATTTTTTTCCAAGATTTTTCAAGATATTTGCCTTCTTAGGGGCTATATGAAGCATGCTTTGTTAAGCTTGAGTGCAAACTATTTTACTCCATTTCTGGTGGCCAACAAATTGAATTTTAACTGGCAAGCCTGACATCGGGTGAAGGTGCTTGAAACTGCTTGCAAGTTTTCAAGCGCAACTGAAAACTGGTGATTGGCCCAAACTCCTCTTCAAGCTGCAGCTTGTTTCCCATCAGTATTCCCGTATCATTTTACGGACCTGCTGCCGTCTCTAACTGCTGTTAGCAGTGTAGGCTTACCAAAAATAAACTGTTTTCAAGGGTCAGATTTTAGAAAAATGTTGCATTTATGGGCAATGGCATGGTTTGAAAACAAATGGAGTAATTGGAAGCCTTCAATTAAACAAATTATTTGTTTATAGATTTATTTGCCCCAGAAGCCAATCTCCTCTGGCCATCTTGTTATTCAAAGTCGGGCATTCCTAATTTCAAAGTTCGGAAGAACCCTCTCAACTTATGTAACGAAATTTTAGATAAAAGCAACAAAACATACTTTTTTGCAAATACAATGTCAAGAATTGCTATTTCAACTTCAATTTGTGCAGATAAGAAAGGCATTGTTGCAACCACCAGGCCTTAACCCTTGTTTTAGTTACCTCGCACGCTCATCAGAAACACAGGTCTTCCGAACTTTTTTTCCCGCCAAAAATGATGACGTCACTTCAGCCCGCGCTCTTAAGTGATGTGACGTCATGGTTTTAGTAACCTCGTGATGCAAAGATAAAGATGCATTCTCGCAATAAACATTCCTTTAAATGTAGGTCACATATTTGGCGTTTGAATGAAAATGTTGATCCTTCACATTTGTTCCTTAATGTATTTCGGGCTAACTAAGCTCGAAAATGGGGAAGTTGACAAAAGGACACAACAGAAGTCAATGTGGATCATGGATTTATTCTCAATCTATAGAAAACCAGATTCTATATGTTGGGTAATACACAAATTGAACAACAAGACTGCAGCCATGCAACTTGTAAAGTGTCATCTTATAATGGAGCTGATGGCATGAATTCATGTAGATGTCATAGTTATGGTACCCTCTTCTTCATACATGTATTCATCCCGAAAGAATATGCTTGCTCCTTTTTATAATTAGATAATTGAAATAGAGAATTTTGAAGCTTTATCCCATCCCTTTTTACTTAACCCAGATAATCTTTTCCAATTTGTTGCCAATGTTTTAGCGACATCCTATTCGCTTCAACACAGTGTTTTCAATGCACAAGTGTTCCGAAAATCTGTTCTGAGCTGAAAATGGTCTCTCATATGAAAAATCTTCACAAATCTATTGGTCTGGAAAAGCCAAACTGAAATACTTAAACTTTTGGCTGCTGCTACTAATGATGGATGGATGGATGGATGCCCTTGGGTTTGATTCCCCACTAACTTAAATCCTTGTTGTTTCTGCCTACTCCAAATCCACTTTGGGAATATTCAGATGATGATCTCCCAAGCGACTGACCTCGTTCATGGCATCGTTCATCCTCAATGCATTTAAACGGGCTGTTTCGGTCAAGTGGACTTCATTCAAGCGGAGAGCCTCATTGAGTCGGAAGGCGTTGAGTCGAGCCGCTTCCATTTGATGTTGTTGTTGATGCTGCTGATGTTGGTGGTGATGCAGTTGGTGCTGGCCCCCATCATGATGCTGGTGTTGTTGTTGCTGATGTTGTTGCTGTCCCTCCATGTGTATCTGAGTGAGTCGTTCCATTTGCATTTGTGCCTCAAGAAGTCCAGGATGGGCAGAGGCGTGGGAGCCTTGGTGCTCCAAGGCACTACTCGTGTTGGCCATTGAGATGGGAATTTGAGGGATTTGGGCGTGCAGACTTTGGTCATGATGGTGTTGATTGGGCAATTGAGGAATGGACAACAAGGCTTTGGATTCCTCCAAGGAATGGGAAGGAACGACTTCGGAATCTTCGTCATTGGAGCCTCCAGCTCCTCCGTCTTTGTCGCCATGATTCATGGTGGCTCCAAAGCACTTATTACTGATATAGGTGGCCATCTCGTCCTTGTCCTTGTCCCTCCACTTGTCCGGATGATATCGTCGCAGATGCTTGCGCCGCGAATCCCGATCGCGATAGGTCTTGTCGCAAAACGGACAGGGATGAGTCTGAGGGGTTCGATGCTTGATGGTCACATGATGGGAGAGCTTGAACTCGCTGTAGAAGCTCATGGCACAATGGTCACAAATATATTTGAGCTCCTTGATGTGGTTCTCTTCATTGTGAAACTTGAGAAGTCGCTCGTTGAAGAACTTCTTGTTACAGTCCTTGCACTCAAATTTGAGAAGATCTGGACGGTGATTCATGAGTATATGACGTTCCATACTGGCAAACAGGAGCTTCTTGTCGCAATGCGGGCACTGTTGGCGAATATGTCGCGAGACATAGTGTCCACGGACACGGGTCAATTTGGGATTGCGATAGTCGCATTTGGGACATTTTGTGGGGTCCTCCTTGTTGGGCTCAAATTCGATCTCTTCGTAACCTGGTCTTCGTCGACGTCGGTTTTTGATCTTGAGAGGCTTGATCTCGCGGAGTTTTTTCATATTACATCCAGCCAAATGGGATTCCATTTTCTTGGCGTCTCGTACAACGATCTTGCAATAGGGACAGAGCTTGTAGATGTGCTTTTCTCGATGTCTCTCCAGTACAATCTCGGAGGTGAAGCTCTCATCGCAATCCGTGCATTGGAAAGGTAATTTGACCCCGTGATAATTGAAGCAATGCTTGCTCATCTCGGTCACGAGAACGGACACGCCACAATGGGCGCAAAGCTCCCACTTGTTCATCTGAGCATAAGCTTTGTTGTAGTTGATCTTCTCCTTGTTTTGTGACCCATCGTCTGAGTTCTCACCTTCACTTGACGAGTCCTTGGGTTCGGGTTTGGGCGGGGGATCAAACACCTCTTCGTCTCGTTTGGGTCGGCCACGTCCACGGGGTGTGCCATCACGGTTCCGTTTGGCCTTAGTACGTTGGTACCAATCGCGATTGCGTCCGAAATGGAACCGATAGATGTGCTGTCGGGTGGTGTTGTTGTTCTTGCTTTTGTAGTCACATCCTTCGACATTGCACGGAAACATGCCGTTTGCATCTTGCTTCAAGTTGTACTTTTGTCGGGTATATTGATCTGAGGGGAGAGGTGGGGCTCGACCAGGTTTTCTTCCCCCAGATCGTCCACCTTTCATTGGACTCCAAGCGTCATCCTCGTCTTCGTCATCGTCATCATCGCTGTATTCGTCATCATCTTCCTCGTCACCATCGTCGTCTTCGTCTTCATTCTCATCGTCTTCGACAACGTCTTCGCGGTCATCTTTTTTTCGGACAAGTTCATCTTTCTTGGGGTCAAAATCCGGGTCATTGTCATCGTCTACCGAGATATCCTTTGGTTCTCCTTTCACACGAGGAGTGTTATTTTCGGCAAGCTCAAGATTGGAATCATTCAGTTTTTTCTCGACCCCTTGATCTTCTTCTACTTTGACGCACACGATGGAATTAGCTGTCAAACTGAGGGATTCTTGTTTCTTGCGAACTTTTTCGGTCTTAGGATCCAACGAAGGAGGACGTCCCCGTTTCTTAGTCGGAAATCCTCGTTTTGACCGAGGTTCAGGTGGCACCTCTTGTCTCCAAAGGCTCTCCACAGCCTCTAGGCTGGTAAGAACTTGTTCCTCGTTGTCTTCACATCCATAAAGGACTTTGAGGAAATCGGTGATTGCGGCATGAGAGTAATCGGGCAAATGCAATTGAAGGATCTTATCACAGAGGTAGACGGGTTCGTCTAAAAGACACTCCTTGAGAAAAGGGCTAAAAGCGGCCAGGACCACTTTGTGAGCTCTGATGCCCTCATTTCCATCCCTAGGAATCAGAAGCACATCCGATGAGATCTCACACCCGAGCAACGACGAGAAATCGATTGGCCCCAATAGTTTGGGAACCTGACCTTTCGGTACCACGGTCGTTTTCATAACTGAAAAGGACATGCAATGGATAAAATTTGTGGATTCGAACTTTTACGGTGGAATACCTTACGTTACAGAACCCTCTCTGTGGATTAGAAAATCTACTTCAAACGTAAACGTAACAGGAACGTTCTACACATGGGTAAAATTGACGATAATTATGTAATCATTTTTCTCTAGAGTAAAATGTAATTTGCTAAGATGTTTGAATCACAAAGATGCGTCACACTTTTTTAATCCCACGAACATTCAGTCTTCCGTAAGTGATGAGCTAATCAATCGTGCTTTGAATCTATATATCTTACTCTTGATGATCCACCGATCAGGACGGGCCTGTCATGGCATGTTTCGATTGGATTTTAGACGAGATCTGCAACAAAGGTGAAACAAGAAGATTAATTTTCCTACTATAAAATACCTGGAAAGTTTTTTAAAATATTTAATCGAATTGGAAGTTTCAAAGTTGGTTATGGACACTCAATGTCCCGCCAAATTATCGTGAATAAACTGCTAGCCCAGATGTTTGTTTCATGGTGAAGCAGCTTATCTATGACTGAGGTACTCAATGTCAGACCGATCTTTCTTTTGAATATGGCTCTTGACTGAGACCTACACATTCGATTCGAGCCTTCTTCATGTTCACATGGTAATTGTATACGTGGTAGTGACGTAGTCGGGATCATCGAGTTCGGGTTGGATGTGGACCAATTGCATTTCTTGTACATGCTCCTCTGAGATCGACGTGGTCACGGTGGGATGATGAACGGGAAACTCATGAATGATCGCTTGTTCTTGGACCACGATCTGGTGCGATATCCCTTCTTCACTGGGCACCAAGAACTCGCTGGCGGTTCGTGCTTGGTGCTTTGATAGAAGGTCTTGTTGTTCCTCTTGAATCTTTTGCTCTTGAATAGACTTCTGTTCCAGTTGGAGCATCTTTTTTCCATCGGGATCGTGGAGCACCCCTTGAACCATGGGCAAGGGAATAATCGAGGCATGACTGGCGTCTTTTACGTTCTCAATGGGAATTCCATGAACCTTTTGAAAGTGTTTTTTCAGCGACTCCTTGTTCATGTAAGTCTTGTCGCAGTACTTACACGGGAAATGTCGGTTCTTATGATCTTTAATCTTGTGCCGACTCAATCGATTTTGACTGACAAAACTTATATCACATTCCACACAATGGAACTTGTACTCTTTGATGTGTTCCTCATCTCTGTGGTTGATGAGGTAAGATTCCATCCAAAACCTTTTGCCACAAAACTCGCATTCGAAATCCAGCTCCTTGGTATGATGCACGGCAATGTGTTGATCGATGTAGTTGAAGGAATACATTTTCCCACAATGTTCGCACTCCCGATATTCGTGTTTACTGATCCAATGCTGTTTCAGCAACAAAGGATCGGGACTTGTGAAAGCGCATCGGGCACATTTATTCGGATCCAAAAAATCGGTTTGAACCTTGACATTGGACAGATCAACTTCTTGGAGTTTCTTTTTCTTTCTCTGTTGCATTTGGGCCGCCGATGCATTAGGTCGCCGTTTGGACGGTCGACCCCGTTTTTCACAGCTGATCTCATGAATCTTGAGCGAAGTCTCGAGCAAGCACGTCTTTCCACACCATCGACACACACAATCTTGGGCTTGAGGATGTCGAGCCTTCCGATGTCGAGCCAAACAACTTGCATCCGTAAAGGTCCGATGACAATCCGAACATTCGACCTCCGATTCACTAGCTTTATGGGCTTTGAGCTGATGGCTCTGAATCGTCTTTTTTGAGAACACTTTGTGGCACTGATCGCAGATCTCGCTAACATGGGCGTCAATATGCTTCATGATGACGGCCAATTCCGGATGGGCGAATGGACATCCGACCGTTGGACATAAAAGACGATGTTGGGCATCCATGCGGAGCTTCTGCTCAACATTGTCTTCGGTGGTGAACGTCACAGCTCGTTCGTTGGGAGGGGCCAGTGGGTGTGCGTGTCGGACATGGGCGGGTAGTTTGAGTTTGGGACAACGCATCCCACACTGATGACACGTAACGGATCGGTGAAGTTGATTGATGTGATACACTAGGAAATCCCGTTCAACGCAAGTATAATTACAGTCAATTACGGGACAGTAATGCCGATTGAGCTCATCTTTCTGGAAGTCTTCGCCCACCATTTGGGCTTGAGCCACGCATTGAACGGGTTGGGCATCACGTAAAGCGCCCAACAATTTCTTGCGCGACTCGGTACGCTTCTCCCGCGGGATTTCAATCGGAAGATCTTCAGCAATGACTTCAGTTAAGGAAGGGCTTTGGCGTTCGTCCAGATCGGAAACGACAAACTCCGGTTGAACCCAACCACAACCCAAAAAGTCAGCCAAATCTCGGGCTAACACGGGCTGACCTAAACCATAGACGAACTCCAACCAAGCCCGGATTTGTCGGCGAGAAAATTCGGGCAGGTGGACCACAACTTCCTCGCCCCATTCTTCCGTCTCCCGGGCCAAAAATAAGGCCTTGAGCCATCTACACACGGCACCCAAAACCAATCGATGGGCCGGACACGCCCCATCCCGACCCACTATGAGCACATCGGTAAATTGGCCGCTCCTTAAAAAGGGACCGGGCTCAAATTTGCCGATAGATCCCGCCACAGAAGCGGGCGAAGCGGGCTGAATTAGGCTTAAGGTAGCATCAAAACCGGGCATGCCCGCGAATTTCTGAGCTCGTGTTTTCATGGTGGTGGTGGCCGAGGGTGGGGTGGGATCTTTAATCGCGTTTTGGGTGTCTTTTGCCCGTGGAGGGGGGCGTGGCCCAGAAGCGATGGAGTATGGCTATCCCAATCGTGGCCAATCCCAAGGCCAGAAGGATAAGGCTGAAGGCCAGCAGGGCGCAAAACCAAGTGGCGCCATGGTTGTCGCACTGAGCGCAACCCAAGATTCGCGGAATCCAACCTGGCGAGCACGAAGAAGAAGAAACAGAAGAATCCACCCCCGGAATTTTATCCGAATTCATAGGGCGCCAGATCACTCGAAACCGATGGATGAAGGCTAGTCGTATCTTATGAGATGAGATGAGGCTGCACAGCCGAGGAACGAGAGAGCAGGAATAGGATGCGGCTGTGAACACAGAATCTGCAAGGGCCGCTTCGATCTATCTACAGAAGGATCTATCTAGCTGTCTGTCTGTCTTGCAGGGCTGCCGGGTAATCGGAGACAAAAAACGCCAAATGAACCAGTCAAAAACGCCAAAAAAACACCAGATTCCAGTTTCTTCATTATGCATTTATTCTAGACCAGGTAGTTCATGTCTTCCTTCGTCGATACCTTTCATCGATAAACTTAGCTTAGTTAAACTTTGTCGAAGTCGAATTCATTGGGTTGAATTCATGCTTTGGGTTGATAAAGTTGAAAACAACACCCTTTTCAACACGTTTGCTCTCGCGTAAGAATAAACTAATTTTGAATTAACTGATAAGAAATTTGACTCAAACAGCTATCAGTAGAACCAAATAAGAAAACAGAAAATTAAGTAAGCCACCACAAATTCAAAACAACTGATCAGGAGTGTGCACCTGTCAAGCGAGTAAGATTTCACATGCCCAAAAAGAGTACTTTTGTAAGTAACAAAAATACTTGCCAATTTTCTATTTTTTAACCGTTCAGCAAAATTTTGTTTTCTTTGCCGTTTCTTCAGTTTCTTATGCTACTGTTCTGTCTATTTGTGCCATTGCCATTTTACAAGCTTTATCAAAAAACAATGTTTCATGAAGAAAAAAGAAAAATATTTGTTCAAACTTGATTGAAAAAGTCAATCAAAAGGTTTTGTCAGAGAAACGCAAATCAAATTTTGTTTTGCAATAATTTATCGTTTTAATTTTCCTTGCCATTTGAATTTGTCACTTCAGCAAATTTTATTTTCCATCCCAGAACATGTAATTTGTTATTTACCATGCCGGCACATTTTATTTACCACTTCAGCACATTTTGTATATATTTTTTGAGCTCCAAAAGCATCTTTTGTTCACTCAAAATCTCTATCCTTACCAATAGGTTAGTTGAAACAGCAGGCACCAATGAAAAAAGATGGCATTGAAAGAGATTGCCACATAAGTCAAAAACTGGAAACACTATTTTTTATGACTTTGAACTCTCTTGAGGAGTGAACCAAAGAGCGCTGAATCCTGCTAGAATCAGAGTGACAAATTGTGTTTCAACTAATCCTAAAACTCCATTTCACGATTTTCATGTAAAAACCGCCAGAAACCTTTAAAAATGTTCTTGCCCGCCAAACTATGGCGTAAACCGCCAGAATACCGCCAGAATACCCCCAGATTTTTCTGTCCCGCCAAAAAAATATCTCGCCGCCAAACAAAGCCTCAAATCGCCAGATACACCAAAATCTGGCGCCCCTAACCGCCATCTGGCAGCCCTGCTGTCTCGTCTGTTTGTTCTTTCGTAGTATCAACAATGGGTGAAAGAATCAAGCGAATCAAGGCAGGCTCAATGGCTTGGCAATATGGACGTTAGCGGTACGCCGTTTGGACGGTGAGTCACAACTCTGTTAATCAAATGATGAATCTCTCCTCAATAACATCATAAAACAAAAGTGCACACGGATTCAATGAGCAATCATTTGATGCACAATAGATGTCTCTTAAAAATTGAAATTGTGTTGTTTCATTGGTTTAGTCAAATATCTTGAAATTTCTGATCTACTGATTTGCTTTGTGATAGTGATTGTCCATCTTTTATTGAAAGCAATAATGAAGTTTTTATCATTATGATAGTTCTAAGACATTCTTACCTTTGTACAATGATATGAATGTTCTTCTCTGTCTTTGTTTTTGGCACCTAATTGGGGTTTGAAAGACAAAAAAAAAACTGTAAAATGTTGAAAAAAGATACAATGCAGTTTTAATTCTTTAGTAGACATCAATTGGGCATCAAATGATTGCTTATTGAATCCTTGTGCACTTTTGTTTTCAGACTTTTGTCCATAAAACGACATTTGTCTAAATGATATTGCATTTCTTCTTTAACTCCTGGCTATCACGCAGGAAAATTCACACCAACGCAATAACGCGCCCTCGCTTGATCCAACTCCATGTAATACCATCCTCCTTGACTAATGCAAAGCATTTCAAGAGTGGAGAAGGAAAAAGGAAAAAAAATGTACTAGTTCGGAGACACCGTCGAAACGCCGTATGGCTAATGGCTTTAGCTTGGCCATAGATAGACATAGATGGGAGACACACAAGGACAAAAAGACGGGGAAAAAACGAACGGACTTGCCAAAATTTCTAAAATTTACTGGATTGAACATAGCTGATCAGGATCGAGTCGATTTAGTACATACCAAAATGGAAAAACGGGGCTTTTCCTTTCTGTCAGTGTACTACATCAACTCGAACTTGGTCGGTCGGCCATGTTCAACCCCATAAGATTAAGAATTCTTGCCCTGTCTTTTCAAATGGGGAGCAGAACTGAGGTTTATTAAAAGCTTGGACTAGAAATATACTTAGTATTATACTTACAATGAAAGATGCTTAGGTGTTTCAGGAAACCACTGGTAGCAAAAACGCCCATATTAATGATGCACATTCACTTCAATCGCTTCTTTTTCAAAAAAATGCTCAATTCTGCCATTGTTTTGATTTCAAATATAGTCACGTTCATAATGGCTGACAGGATTGCCAATTTTCTTACTTCGAATCGAAGGCCCAACTAGTAAGTTTTTTAAGGCCACAACTAATTTAACAGGGATGCTTTTCTAGAATTCTAGGCTAGAATTATCATAACTGGTCTTCAAAATGCCGAACTGTCAAGCCTTACTCCCCTGTTCGTAGAGCGCTTTTCAGTAGGAAGGAGTCTCTATGTATTGTTGGAAAACCGGCACAAGCAGGGAGCCTCCATTCGACTTTGTCTATGATCGGCTTGCTGAAAAGCTGTAGAAGAATGGCAAACAGACTTGCCAGATTTGAACACGTTTGTGACAGTTGGCAGGAACGCCGGGGAACTGAGTGGCTGGAATAAAGACCGATATGGCAACGAAATCATTTGTTTGTTGGCAATCCTGTAAGCCATTATGAACGTGACTATATTTGAAATCAAAACAATGGCGGAATTGAGCATTTTTTGGAAAAAGAAACGATTGAAGTGAATGTGCATCATTAATATGGGCGTTTTTGCTATCAGTGGTTTCCTGAAACACCTAAGCATCTTTCATTGTAAGCATAATACTGGCCAAAGAGGCTTAAGATTGTCAAAAACAGAGAATCACCTCTCATGAGGTCATTTCCAAAACGGTAATTCGAGCATTTCAAGTGCTTAAACATGTAATACCTTTTCAATATTCATTTTAAAGCTGTATTGGCATTTCCTTCTAACAAATTTAAGCGAGAAAAATGTTAGTTGAAGTTAAAATCCATAAATACTAGTAGTATATATATTCACCCGCTTTTCGCAAAAGCCAATCAATCAAGTAAATCAGGCATTCAGTAATCCCACAATTTCCGCCCCGGGATGTAATTATGTGACCTGATTTTGGAAAAAAGCAGGTGCACAACAAATTTGAACAAAGAAAAGAAGTGATAGACAAAAGTTTAAATTGTACAGCTCAAAATAAATTAATTACTGAAGGTGCACAACAAATTTGAACAAAGAAAGGAAGACAAAAGTTTAAATTGCACAGCTCAAAATACGTACAATTAAAAAAATAATGACTCAAATACATTAATCATTTAAAATGTAATGAGATGACGTAATAATTTCCCAGGGATGACTCATCATCATGTGGAAAAAGAAGCAGGTGCGAAACAAACGTGAATGAACAAAGGAACCTCAAAGGAAGTGGCAGGCAACATTTTTAATTGCATTTAAACAAATAGACTAATTAATCACTTAATATCTATTGAGATGAAGCAACAACTTCCCAAGCATGACCCACATGTATCATCATTTTGAAAAAGCAAGTGTGCAACAAGCATGAATGAACAAAGAAACATCACTAGAAGTACTTTTGACATGCAACATTTTTTAATTGCATTTAAACAAATAGACTAATTAATAACTTAAAATTTATTGCGGACAATTAAAATTGATTAACAAATCAAAAGTTTATAACCAAACTGCGGAAAGCGTGTTGGTTGCTAACGCAACCTGTTCATCGTAACGGAAGAAGCACCGACAAGGTGAACAATATTCTTAACATGCACTCAGGATAAACATGCACAGGAAGTAAATCTTTGAAACAATGGTAATTTGTTGGTGATAGAAGAGCAACAAAAGTCTTTATAGTAGAAATAAACCACAAATAAAAAATGAAAAGGTATTTTTTGCAATGAACATTTCAAATTTTATTTCGTGTGATTAACAAATAAGTTTATCCTTGCTGGGAATAATTCGGAAACACACTGTTTTTATGTCAACACAATCCATTCACAGCAACTTTGAATGTGTCAAAACGGCGTCATGTGTATTGAAATCAAAATAGTACATGAAATTTCATTTATATTTTCGCAATTTGTATGTAAGCACTTCCAATGGCAGCTTCTTGAGCTGCCATTCCAATTTTCGCATCGTCCCCCAGGCATATCTTCTTTTAAAACGAGTGACGTCACCTTTACAAGAACCTTGAAAATACAAGTGAACAATGTTACATCAACCATTCATCATTTGTAAACTTGAACTAATCTTACCAAAATGTGATTGACACGGAGATGTTCCATGCGCAGACTTTGAACTTTTCTTGATGCGCTTTTGAGTTGGAGACAACATGATTTGACTAATAACAGAAGTATACTCTTATTCATGTGCACAGACTCTTGTCTTTTTATGATCTCTCCTTCACTCTGACACTGCAAAATGTTAAAATGTTTTATTTCCATTTACCTTTGAATGGAAGAAGCGTGTTTGAACAATATTTCAATCCAATTCCCACAGTGGGCAATGAACTTCATGGATCATAATCAAGGTTAGCAGACACAGGAAGCCATGAATATTTACTTGAAATGCTCTGAATTTGAGTTTTGATTGAAGATCATCAATCATTTCCAAAACATATTTAAACAGAGTGGATGTCAAGTACTAAAACTACCAAAGTTATAGATGAAACAAGTGATTAAATCGGAATTATGTTATGTGATAACCCTCAACTGTGAAAAATCAAGCAAACACCAAGTTTGCAGGTGTTTCCCTGTTTGAAAAGCACCTCCACTAATGAAGAAAACCCACCACTCTTCACAAATGCTTACCAATTCGTCTTTTTCCTCACTTTGACTACTTTGCACATGCCCTTTTCCATATGTGCACACCCGCTTTTGTTCAGCTAAGTTGAAAGTAGAGAGTTTGACAATAAGATTCTTTACCTAAAAGTTTAAAGATATTTCTATGTAAAAGAAGCCAGCTAAAGCCCACTACCATGTGAATGAGTAAGACGACAAAACCAAAGCCTTACTGTAGGTTGTTTATAGAGTACAGACCATGGCAAGTGGTAGCTGCAGTAGTGGTAAGCCAAGGCAGACGCAAAAGAAGGTTGAGGAGAGTAATTGAGAGCTGCACCACATAGATATTGGCGCAAGACATGTGGATACCCGCTCAAGGAAGGACACCTCTGTTGGGGACAGTCATGTACTTGCAACTGAGAATGAATCTCATGTACATACTTGTACGTATGTGTATTTACATGTGCGCAATAGCTTCATTTCTCTATTTCCATTACCGAGTTCTGGCACCGAAGCATGCACAAGTATGGAAGTCTCCCTCGCATTATGTGTGGACCAAGCCATCTCTTTAGCAATTGTATACCTATATTGATAGAAGGAGTACTTTCAAGGTAGACATCTCTTACTAGGGAAACCGGGCAATGATCTCTGACAGGCCAAGATGGCAAAACAGACGAGCACATATCCTACATTGCGCACAAAAGTAGACCTCCCATGTCAGATGGTAGCACTATATGATTCGGGGCAAGTGCGATAGGAGGTTAAGGAGAGTGGTTAAAAGTTGTTCACCATAGATGTAGATACAAAGCGTCTATTAATCAAATCAAAGAGCGCTTGTAATGGTAATGAATATAGCTAAATTTATCTTGTAGGGAGTTCAAAGCCTTGATAACTTCTTTCCTTTCAAATGGTCTAAAGGTGAATCCATCAACAATTTGCCCACGTTTTTCCCAATATTTCGATAGGTCCAATCATACCAGGTTTTATTTTTGACTTGATAGATGTCAATTTGTTTTCAAAGAAGGATGCAAGCTCTTCAGATGTTTTTCTTGGAATCAGTCAGTACCTGATCTTCAACCATGATGCAGCTTGAGCCACTATTTGCTTGCTTTTTTTGGTGTGTGCCTTGTTGATGGTATTCCAAACATTTTTACTGTACATGCCTTCTTTGGCTTGCCTTCTTGTTTCTCTTCCAACTCAATTCACACAACAATTTCTCGATTTTCAAAGCATTTACAAAGAGCATCTTTCTCGATCCTAACGGCAGCATCACATTCTCTTTTTGGAGAGTCTCTTTCTTGCAACACTGCTTTTGTATCCTCACTGAAAGCTCTTTTATAGGATGAGGGAATAGCAAAAGCGCACCCTGGTGGGTGCTTATCAAGCACCCGATTGACATTTTTTTCTATGAATTTACCCATAAAGTCCGTGTCAGTATCCCAACAAAGATAATGACACGGAATTCCCCAAAGATCTGTTAAAAGTTGTCTTTTCTCATCTGTTTGTAGCATCTTTTCGCAATCCACTTCTTTGATTTTGATGCATCCAATTTCCTCCATGGAATTGTAGCCACAAGAAGACAATGGTGACTCACAGCGCTTTGGAGTTTATAAGTTTTCAAGCAAAGATTTGGACCGCAACATATGTGGTCTATGGTTGAATGACAAGTCTCATCTTGATCTCGCCTTTCTTCAAATGTGTGCTGAACTCCTGTCTCCACAAGGTCACAGACCCGTCACTAGAGTCAATTACCCGCCACAGAGACATCAAATGATGATTGTCACCTTCAATTCTCTTTACGTTCAAGTTCATGTCTACACCCATAATTATGAGCTTGCCTTCACTCACTGCTACTCTTTCCATTTGAGGAACTGGCTCAAATGCTTAGGCACATGTTGTTTTACAGACACCCCACTCCACCCACCCACGGTAGAACACTGCAAAGAGAACCTTTTTGTCCCTATTTTGTAATCCCTCTAACTGGATAAGCGGGAGATACTTGTCCATAAGGTTGTCTCTCAGTCTAAACCTACACTGCAATTAAAGCTTTTGAGTACTGTCACCCTCGCTTTGTTGGTTTTTGTTCTTGCGAAAAACATGCCAAAACCGGCGTTTTTGGCAAACACATTTCACGGATTTTGAATTTTATCCTGGAAAAAATTAAGATTTGAAAAAACGCCGGTTTTGGCATGTTTTTCGCAAGAACAAAAACCAACAAAGCGAGGGTGACAGTACTCAAAAGCTTTAATTGCAGTGTAGGTTTAGACTGAGAGACAACCTTATGGACAAGTATCTCCCGCTTATCCAGTTAGAGGGATTACAAAATAGGGACAAAAAGGTTCTCTTTGCAGTGTTCTACCGTGGGTGGGTGGAGTGGGGTGTCTGTAAAACAACATGTGCCTAAGCATTTGAGCCAGTTCCTCAAATGGAAAGAGTAGCAGTGAGTGAAGGCAAGCTCATAATTATGGGTGTAGACATGAACTTGAACGTAAAGAGAATTGAAGGTGACAATCATCATTTGATGTCTCTGTGGCGGGTAATTGACTCTAGTGACGGGTCTGTGACCTTGTGGAGACAGGAGTTCAGCACACATTTGAAGAAAGGCGAGATCAAGATGAGACTTGTCATTCAACCATAGACCACATATGTTGCGGTCCAAATCTTTGCTTGAAAACTTATAAACTCCAAAGCGCTGTGAGTCACCATTGTCTTCTTGTGGCTACAATTCCATGGAGGAAATTGGATGCATCAAAATCAAAGAAGTGGATTGCGAAAAGATGCTACAAACAGATGAGAAAAGACAACTTTTAACAGATCTTTGGGGAATTCCGTGTCATTATCTTTGTTGGGATACTGACACGGACTTTATGGGTAAATTCATAGAAAAAAATGTCAATCGGGTGCTTGATAAGCACCCACCAGGGTGCGCTTTTGCTATTCCCTCATCCTATAAAAGAGCTTTCAGTGAGGATACAAAAGCAGTGTTGCAAGAAAGAGACTCTCCAAAAAGAGAATGTGATGCTGCCGTTAGAATCGAGAAAGATGCTCTTTGTAAATGCTTTGAAAATCGAGAAATTGTTGTGTGAATTGAGTTGGAAGAGAAACAAGAAGGCAAGCCAAAGAAGGCATGTACAGTAAAAATGTTTGGAATACCATCAACAAGGCACACACCAAAAAAGCAAGCAAATAGTGGCTCAAGCTGCATCATGGTTGAAGATCAGGTACTGACTGATTCCAAGAAAAACATCTGAAGAGCTTGCATCCTTCTTTGAAAACAAATTGACATCTATCAAGTCAAAAATAAAACCTGGTGTGATTGGACCTATCGAAATATTGGGAAAAACGTGGGCAAATTGTTGATGGATTCACCTTTAGACCATTTGAAAGGAAAGAAGTTATCAAGGCTATGAACTCCTTACAAGATAAATTTAGCTCTGGATTGGATGGCATCAACAGAAAGACATTGAATATGGCAAGGGAGATCCTTGCAGAGCCTGTGACTCATCTTGTCAATCAATCACTTGTCACTGGCGTTTCCCCCAAGATCTGGAAAGGGGCTGAGTGGTATATTCTCAGATAATGGCTTATTTGCAAGACCAAAACATCCTCCCAAAGGGTCAGCATAGTTTTAGGGGAGATCACTCAACTTTTACTACCAGGTCAAATCTCCTTCATCTAGCCTCTCAAGGAACAGATAAAGAAGTGACAGCTATTCTACTTTTGGACTTGTTGTCCACTTTTGATACACTTGACTGGTCCATCCTTGAAGAGAAGCTTGCTATCTGCGGGTTTGATTGAAGAGCAATAAAATGGATCCACTCATTCTTGTCAGTACATATCCAAGCTGTGCAAGTGGATGGACGTCTTTCACCATTTCGTGAAATTCAATGTGTATCTCCACTGGGGTCTGTCCTTTCCCCGCTTTTATTCTTAATTTACATCGCTGATCTTCTCTTGTGGCTTGACAATGATGATAGAGAAGGGCTCATATGTTTTGAGGATGACTCCATTGTTGTTGCAAGAGCAGCCAGTCCAAGGGAACTGTTGTCACAACTGGAGAACATTTATGGCGGCATATGCACTGAAGGCAAACCCTGGAACGACTTCAATAATGGTCTTGAGAGGAAGAGTACTGACTGTTACACCAATGGAGATTATGGTGGATGGACCCGTTGTATGGGATAAACCTGGTTATAAATTTCCGTGTATGCATGTTTGTTGGAATACCCATGTTCGATGGTTAACCAGAAAACTGAGGGGAGGTCCGGGTGTACTCAGTTTGCTCCCTTCAAAGATCCCGTGCTCTCGATTGAAGCATGTCATTGATTATTATCGATAATTGAGTATTATCGTTATTGAGATGCTGTTTGCCACTTTTTCTCGTGTTATGAACATGAGCATGAAAACGAATACGGACCTGGTTACCAAGCTCAACTTCAAACAGCATACAAGACCCTTCCCGAATATCTTGGAGTGAAGCTGTCAGATAAGGTTTCTATTCTCGAGTTATAAAAAACGTCCGTGTTTCTTTCTCTAAATCAAAAAAGCAATCAAAGCCACACTAATTGTAATGTGGAAAGCCCATACAATCAGAGTGGAGGAGGGATAGATGAAACCCTCCAAACAGTCCTGGAGACTCATGCAAATCAATGCATTCATTGTGAAACAAGAGCAACAACCCGACAGGAAACTCCTACATACCAAAACTCAACAACCTTTGTAAATCAATGTGTCAATCTATGGAACAAATTGGACCCAAAAATCAAGATGATTCAATCAGTCAGATCTTTCAGAGAAAAGATAAATGTGTATATGCCCAATCTTTCCCATTATAATTAACACTGCCTTGACAAGATCTGTCTTCTTGCCTTTCAAGCTCAAACAAATGTGCCATGGCAACTTAGAAATAAATACTACTAAACGCTGAAGTAAATTTAAACACTCTGCTCTAAAATGAACTTTATTTTCCAACAACGAGTTTAGATCCAAAAACAGGTTTGCCAAAGAGAAACGTTGGATGGTCAAAATAATATTGTCAGGAAGGAAGACAAACTATGATTTTTCATGCTTTCAATGCTCTATTCATGGTCAAACACAGCACCATGAAACCCTTTTGTTTGTCTTTCCCAAGAAATTTTGAGTGATTTGTTCCAATTTGGAGGTCAGCCTTTCCCATAATACATAATCGTTTTTTCAGGCTGGCCAGTTTGAAAGTCTTATGACAAGAAATCTCCTGAAGCCCTCAATGTGACTCAAACTATGGTGAACATGTTCACAATGTTTGGATTCCCTGGCAAAATAACAATGGATTTTTCCAAGCAATTTGTTAAACAATGTGCCAAATTTGGAAGTGATCATCTCATTTCTTCAGCATATCACACATCTGGCAATGATCACGCAAAGAAGGTAGTACAATCTATGAAGAATCTGGTGAAAAACTTTGATGATGTCACAGAATGGGACAAGCAAAGTGAGAAAAAGGTTGTTGATTTTGTGCTCCGTAGTGTTGCGCCGCCCTTTTCTGGTGATTCTGTTCTTTCCTGTTCTGCGCTCGATCAAATATTTCAAACGGTCAGTTGCTCCGCAACAAACGGTCGAGAATGAGATGCGATCGTAGAATTTTAGTGAAGCAATGAGACACCAGAGGACACGACGGTGCTACGGAGGAAACAAACAGGCCCAGCTGATGTTTACTGAGCTTGCCGTATTGATTTAGATGCGCTGGTCATAGCCATTTGTTTTTTGATTGGGGTGATTTATCACTTGTCATGGAAATGCTTCCATGAGAAAAAAAAAGGGACTAAATTGAATGTCATTAAAACTAAATTTGAAAAGAATCAATTGAAGGTGGCAATATTTCTGAGTCTTGAGGTTTCTACACTTGGTTCACTGACCCTGAAATCTGTTCCTCCAGAAAATAATGCCGAGATCAGCTTTGAAGAAATGCTTGATTGGATTTCTTTTTAGATTAGATCAAAATTACGTTACTAAATGGAGGCAAAACGAACATAAAGTCCAAAAAGTAACTGCTTATGTACATTTGTGTAGGTGTAATTCTGACTCCAACATGGAACGAAAGAGATTCTGCATTGCCTTTCGATTTGTCGGTCTTTGATCAAAGAAAGAAATGGTCCTTTTGATGAGAGAACTTATAAAAAAAGAGATATGTTTTCCCGCGTTTACTTGCACCATGATCATGTACAAACATTCAACTGTATGTACAACGTGTTCTCTGGCCGTCAATGTATCTAAACCGACCGTCCTGACCCCTTTTTTATAAGTCAATACAAGAAAATTTGAAATAATGTGCAACCATGATCCATGTTTATTTCCAAACTTTATATTTGAAAAAGTGAATCATGACATTTCAATCAGTTGGCTTAGTCTCAAAGTAAACATTGCAGACATGTGCTTTAAATTAGCTCTCCATCTCATTGCGTTCATTGTTCTTCCTGCCCACCCTTATTGATCCATCATCCGGATGGCTTTTCAAGGTCATCGAATGAGGTGGAAACGCTGGCATTAACTACATTCACTCGCAGGTACATACGCTCAGCTATTGCGTGGTTGTTGAGAAGATAGGGGTCAATGACATTAGAATATTTAGAGACAAGCTTCAGAATGTTCCTCATTAGTCTGACTTACATCGTGCCTGGTAAACTACTACTCTACTTTGATGAATCTACTATGCTAAAGTAAACATGGTTTCAAACCAATTGTTTTATATTTTTAATTCCATTCTCGCCTTTTATAAACCAGCTATCGTACTAAAGATCGTCAATCTTAACGAGTAA
The DNA here is from genome assembly GCA_010645155.1 of Tigriopus japonicus. Taxonomy (NCBI): domain Eukaryota; kingdom Metazoa; phylum Arthropoda; class Copepoda; order Harpacticoida; family Harpacticidae; genus Tigriopus; species Tigriopus japonicus. Next base: position 240,067 of record JAAGOF010000051.1, on the reverse strand, counting down.
ACCTTATCAATATGTGTCATGTCAGGTTGGATTCTGTCACAAGTGGAATTAGATACTCCATGACAGGAGGTATCATGCTAATCTACTCAATCAATGTTGGGTTGGCGGAATCAAGTACAAAAATTGGATTGATTTGAGCAACTATTGACCAACTCATGCACCATTAGGTTATTAATTCGTTTTTTTGTCTTATTATTAGTCACTGTCGTTCTTATTTTTCAAGGCAAATAATTAGGTAAACAAGAGTTACCTATTCCCTTGGATGTTATTTTTAGAACTACTAGTATCATCAAAGGAAAAAGGCTCCTTGTTCCATCTGTTCTGGGAGGGAAACTCCTTACTTGTGGGAAACCAAGCATCAGAACTCGGAAATTCAAGCTCAAATGAACACATTGAACGCAAATACAGGCTTGGTTTATGTATAAACAAGGAGTACTTGCTCAGTGATAACAACATATTCATTTCCATTGGAAGCACTCTTTGATTTGATTAATAGGCGCTTTGTATCTACATCTATGGTGAACAACTTTTAACCACTCTCCTTAACCTCCTATCGCACTTGCCCCGAATCATATAGTGCTACCATCTGACACGGGAGGTCTACTTTTGTGCGCAATGTAGGATATGTGATCGTCTGTTTTGCCATCTTGGCCTGTCAGAGATCATTGCCCGGTTTCCCTAGTAAGAGATGTCTACCTTGAAAGTACTCCTTCTATCAATATAGGTATACAATTACCATAGAGGTGACTTGGCCCACACATATTGGGAGGGAGACTTCCATACTTGTGTATGCTTCTGTACCAGAGCTCGCAAATGGTAATTGAGAAATAGAGTCATTGTGCACATGTACATACACACATGTACGTACGTGCAGCATATTTAACTTACTTCCATGAAATTCATTCTCAGTTGTTAGTACATGACTGTCCCCAACAGAGAAGCGCCCTTCTTTGAGCGTGTATCCACATGCATTGCGCCTATATCTATGTGGTACAGCTCTCAATTACTCTCATTATCTGCCTTGGCTTACCACTACTGCAGCTACCACTGACCATGATTTGTTCTCTATAAACAACCTACAGCAAGGCTTTGGTTTGTCGTCTTGCTCATTCACATGGCGTCACATTCGGTGGGCCTTGGCTGGCTCCTTCTGCATAAAAGTGTCTTCAAACTTTTGGAAAGGAATCCTGTTGTCAAAATCTCTGATTTTGTTAATTTGTGAATATGTGTACCCTGATCAACCATTGAAAAAGCATGCTAAGGTTGTGTTGGTGTTGACAATTTTGTCTCTAATCTTCCCATCAATATTTTGATTCAACCTTCTGCAAGTGTGAAGTCTACCGTGTACTAAATGATTATTCATCCACTGTCTCGGCTCTTCTTCTTTTCATGCACTGCAATTGGAGTTGTTGATTTGCAATGGGCATTCATTAGCGGAAAGTTGCTTTTGGATTATGTTTGTCCTCAAGTTCAATAGACGGATTGTTTTCATGTGAAAAGTTGTTGCTATTATGGGTGCTAGGTTTTACATCTGGACTGACAAATAAGAAAATGGATGCTTCTGAAGACGAATTGGTTAGCATTTGAAGATGTACTTGTGTAAATTTTCATCTCATTTTGCATTTGTTACTTCGTAGCTTGATGGTGTTTCTTCATTAATGGAGCTGTTTTTGAAACGATGATTGTTGCGCACCTGCTCTTTTTCAACATGATGACGAGTCATGCATGGGAAGTTGTAGTGTCATCTCAATATATTTAAAGTGTTTAAATTATTTGAGCAATGCAAATAAAAAATGCTGCATATTGCTTCTATTGATGTTTCTTTATTCATTCGTTGGTTGTACACCTGCTTTTTTCGAAATCATGTCACATGTGAGTCATTTCATGCATGGGAAATTATTGCGCCATCTCAATAGATTTTAAGTGATTAATCTATTTGTTTAAATGCAATTCTTTTCTTGTTTCTTTGTCCATTCATGTTTGTGGTACACCTGCTTTTTTCGAAATTATGTCACTTGTGTGAAAAATGTCATGCTTGGAAAGTTATTGTGTCATCTCAATAGATTTTAAGTGATGGATTAATTTATTTCAGAAATGCAATTACAGATATACCTGATTCTAAAGTACTTCTTTTGAGGTTTCTTTGTTCATTCACGTTTTTTGGGCACCTGCTCTTTCCCACTTGATGATGAGTCATGCATGGGAAGTTATTGCATCATCTCAATAGATTTAAAGTGATTAATCTATTTGTTTAAATGCAATTTAAACTGTTGTCTATCACTTCTTTTGAGGTTTCTTTGTTCATTCATGTTTGTTGTACACCTGCTTTGGTACATAGCTGAAACACTGGAGTGGGAGGTCAATAACCTGCCATTGGTAGTGTTATCAATGCGATTGAGGGAATTAAATACACCTTGATGTATTCATTTCTTTTCAAAATATATATCATCTTGATAACAAGTATTTCCTTCATTTCATGTGTGAAAGAAAGGGTTGGGTGTAACTTGAGGAACTGGGATATTGGTCATCGTCCTTTACGACGTTTGAGTGGATTGACTAGCAATCACCGTGCTTTCCATAGTTGGGATAGACACTACTAATTTGTTTATTATTCTTTAATTGTCTTCATTTTCCAATGATATGAAAATAAAAATATTGTCTACCACTTCTTTTGAATTTTTTCTTTGTTCATTCATGTTTGTTCGCTCCTGCTTCTTTTTTCCAACATGATGATGTGTTATGCATGGGAAGTTATTACATCATCTCAATTCAGTAATTAATTTATTTTGAGCCGTACAATTTAAATTATTGTTTGTCACTTCCTTTCTTTGTTCAAGTTTGTTGTGCACCTTCAGTAATTAATTTATTTTGAGCTGTACAATTTAAACTTTTGTCTATCACTTCTTTTCTTTGTTCAAATTTGTTGTGCACCTGCTTTTTTCCAAAATCAGGTCACATAATTACATTCCGGGGCGGAAATTGTGGGATTACTGAATGCCTGATTTACTTGATTGATTGGCTTTTGCGAAAAGCGGGTGAATATATATACTACTAATACTATTCCCTTTTAAGTTATCATATATTTTTTAAAGCCTAGGATTAATTTGTCGTCTACAAAGAAATTGTAGCCCTTAACGTCCTGATTTCATAAAGTACTAATTCTAGCTTAGAAAACCACCCCGCAATGCTAAGTGCAACCTCGCGTGATTGAGGTTACGTGGTAAAAACAAACGTACCGTGAATTTACCTGTGAGGCAGTTTTTCGTCTTGCATGACTTTCGAGTGATGGCACCTCAGCCAAGTAACTTATTTCGGCAGTCTTGCACAATCGTTTCGACAATTCTTGTGTACCATGACGGTAGGCTCTGCAATTGTCAGTGTCTCGGAAGAAAAGAATAGGTTTCAGCGCTCTTAAGAAGCAAGTAGGAGAAGTAATCAATCAACTTTTCAAAAACTCACCTAAGCTAACGGTCACAACATATGATCCCAAAGCCTAGCCCTGCAGGGCCTTAAGCCTAATCCTAAAACTGTGTTGCAACATACACTTTGCATATTTATCTATGCCGAGACACTGAGAATCCGTGTGCCAACTTGGACTTCTAGGTCCAAGAGCGTACTGGCCCGTCCTTAAGACTGCCTGGAGTTTGGTGATTCCCCGTGATTCCCGTTTAGAGAAGTCTCATCAAGCTGTAGCAACCACATGCTTTTATTGCAAACACAAAACATTCGGTACGTTTGTTTTTACCACGCAACCTCGCTCACGTGAGGTTGCACTTAGCATTGCGGGGTGGTTTTCTAAGCTAGAAGTACTAATACATGTCTTGGCAATTTTTTTAAACCGTTGTTTTTGAGGAAAACACCGTGTTGCCTTTTGGCACTTCTTAAAGAAAAAACCTGTTTATGAAGGCTAGTAGACAGTGGGGAATATGATTTCACTTAAGTAAATTGGCAACCCCAGCACCAAGTCAGATCACTACAAAATCAACAAAGAAGAAGTACTCTGGTTTGTTGTTGAACTTCTTTAGAATTAGCTAAATGTTCAACTGAATGCTCTTGACCAATCACCATCGTGAATCATCGGCACCGTGTGTTAGCCTACGACTCTCGCTTGTAAACGTACCATGATTTATTCCAAGGTTGCGTGAGTGTATTTATCCTAAAGCAATATTTCACTACTTAAACTAACTTAACCTGACCTAACCTAACCTAACCTAACCTAACCTAACCCAATGTTAACTTCAACTTCATTTATTCCTTTGAAAAATGCATTATATTTATCTGAGTCACGCAACCTATCAAAACTCTCATGTTTTTTATAACTCAGAGTCTACGACGGCCAATATCTATCTTAGGATATCTAGCTTGGACAATGCGAGGTCCGGACGAAAAAACAACAAAGTGGCATTGCCAGATATTTCCAAATCAATTAGCCCTCGATCTGATGACATGAAGTATTTGCCTAAAACCGGAGTGGCAGCTGCAGATATTTCATACTTATTTCAGAGTGATGGAACAACAAATTCTGTGATGTTTCATCAAGATTTTTAGATTACGCTACAAAGCAATAAACACCCTATAACAACAAAACTTGGATCTAATTTGGAACACCGAATATAAAATGAATCAGAGCCAACACAAAAGTCTCAGCAGAAATAAGATTCTGACACCTTTGCAATTAAAAAAAATGTGGGAATGGTCACGTTGGGCCCATGGAAGAAATTGCGGTCGGATTTATGAAATAAGTCCGAGGTTTGGTGATTGCTTCATTTTGAAGTTCAAATTCAAACGTTCATGATTGATACATATGATCATTTTTTTCTCATGACTTCAAGTTAACCATTGTAGATTCCAAATCAATCACGATTGGAGGACTGCTTTCGGCAGAACTCATTTCCTAGGAAGAAATCACTGTTTCATTGAAGTAAAAATGTCCTCAGTTTTTTATGTACTGTCAGCATGACGCAATCAATGATTTTCAAAAACTCAAATACCGTATAAATCATTTCTTGAAGTCCAGAATCAAGATCTTTTATCAATTCATATCATGCAAAGGGAACCAATAAATAGATCTTTTGAAAAAATGTAAGAAATAATCTTTTTTTACATTCTAAAATATGACGACGCAGCACTATTAGAATAAAGTTCATCACACTGGGGAAAAGCACCTCTTTCAAAGCGGCCCAGTCCTTATAGTTTCAAATCAAACATTGGCAAATGCCAGTTTACAGATAACACTTACTTATTCTCATTTAAAATGCGCTCTTCTTTCACAACAGAAAAAGAAACGTCATCAGATTTTGACCAAAAGAACATTCTTGATTTTCTAAATTATCTCAGTCATCAAACGAGTATTTTTAATCTGACATTCATTCTTGTGAGTGAAGTTTTCCATCCGGAATGTTTTGAATGCCTTAAAATTTGATATTTCACTTTCAAAATTTGTTAGCTGAAGTACCAAAAGCATGGCACTAACACAATCTGTGTCCAACTAACCAAATCTGGTCCTTTTTATATTATTTTGGTATGAATGGTTTGAAAAGTTCTGGCAACACTAGATTGGTCTTTCATCCCGACGTGACATCGTCACTGTTACCACTTAAACCCCTGAACGTTGTTACCAGATGCTGGGTAATTAGTTGCCCATTTCTGGAGTAATTCTGATATAAATTAAGTAGGAAATTTGGCCATTGTGTAATATCCAAAAATCCATAAATCTTGAGTAATTTGCTCTAAAAAGGTGAAAAAGTAAACTTCTGCTTTTCATTATTTTTTCAACAATAACCAAAATTGATAAAACTTGAAATATTCTAAAATTATGCCAAAACTTTAAAACAGGAAAAACCAAGGTCCTCCAAACGTCCTCATTGTTAATAACTAATTTATGAAATGACAAACAACAGTGTGGCCAACCAGCATTTTTGATGCTGATTTCTGAAAATAAGCATTTTTCAAGGGCAAAAGCATTGCAGAATTTTGATTAGCATCGCTCGATTTTTTAGCACCTTTCTAGCATTATTTGAAAGGCTCTAGAATCGAAAATATTTGCATAGCATTTTAGCTTTATTCTAGCACTTTTTGGAAAAAAACATCGAAGTTTGGGCTTAAAAGACAGCTGATGTTGACAAACAAATTTGCCTACGTTCCCTAACTTGAAAATAAGGATCACAACCCTTCCAATTTTTCCTTTTTTTAAGTTGGTCCTAATGCACAGGTAACAAAATCTCTATTTACAGGCTTTGTCTACCAACAACTTGAGAATAAGGATCACAACCCTTACATATTTTCTTTTTTTAATTTGGTTGGTTTGGCTTTACAAGTAACCAAATTTCTATTATGGGATGTCAAACTCAGGGTGGTGTGATGTTTTGCGGAGCCAAACGAAAACTAGACTCGCAACCTCAAACAACATGGTCGTAAAACGGCAGGCCGCATGTTATCGCACTTAATTCAAAAGCGAGAGGATACCAAAATCAAGTCGAATTAGCATTCGTCGAGTATATACTATCCCTATCTGCTGCGTTTCAAACACAGGAGTTGTCACAAGTATAAACTCGAGGCCGGTTTATCTGATTTGATTTTGGTGTGCTCTCGCTTTTGAATTAGGTGCGACAACATGCGGCCTGCCGTTGTACGACCGTGTTGTTTGAGGTTGCGAGTCCAATTTTCGTTTGGCTCCGCAAAACATCACACCACCCTGAGTTTGACATCTCATATTACCAAAAACTTGAGAAAGGCCACAAAGCAATACTTTTCTCAAAAAACTTACATAACTGCAATTTTATTGTTTCCAGGCAATATGTAAGGATGACCTTTGTAAAAAATGTTGTTTCATTTTTATTGGTTTCCATCTTATGTTTTTTACACATGAGAGGCTAACAATAGAGCAACAATTCTTTCTCGATGTAATTTAAGAAGACAAGTTTTGGACAATAATTACAAGTATGTGCAATCTTATGCCTGAAAATATTATAAAAATGAAGGCCCTGGTGTGAGATACCATTATCTTTATATGATTACTAGGGCTCGGAAAAATATTTGCAAAAAAGTGACAAAATATCCAATATATATTTTCTTCAAAAGCCCAAAATATTTGGAAAAAAGCCGGATATTTAAGAAATATTTTTTATGACAAGGCCTTTTTTTGATATTCTTGTCTGTGTGTACCGATTTTCCAAATTTGTTTCTGGTGAAATTGATGCATTTGGCCGTTTTTTGGGGGGTAAACTTGACATGTAATTGAATTAAACAATACAATTTTCAGTTTGCCGCAATAGAAGGCGCAGTTTTTCATATATGACAGTAGTTTCGATTGTGAATCTTAGTACAAATGCTATTTTGTAGAGATTTTTGTACACTGGGTTCATTTTGGGAAGGCTCTTTTGAGCATTGGTCATTCATTTCTTTTCCTCAATTTTGCCCGAAGTATTTTTTTTGATAAGAATAATCGAGAAAATATTTATTTTTTCCTTGAAATAGCCAAAATATTTAAAAAATCGAGGAAAAGTGGAGAAATATTTTTAAAATATCTTATATTTAAAAAAAAATATTTCTGTGCCCTAGTGATTACATATGGTTCGAGAACAATCGGGAACCGTTACAGTCTGTTTGCATTTGATGAATGAGTCAAATCCGTTTAATTGTTTGAAACGGCAAGTTTGGGCCCCTGACATATTCAACGAAAGTTAGAGGGGGACTATTTCTTCATTAAACGGGCTCTTGAGATCGACAAAACCCCTCCAATTCGTATGTATCTTAGATGATACGGTGAATTGGTGCCTGTTTAGGTCTTTTCAAAAAGTTCAATACAACCTGTCCTTTTTAAGAGCGATAAACTTCCGAGTCAAAACTGGCAACACTGGTTCGAAACGCATCACTAATTCGCACCGAACTTCTTCGAGTGGTACAACTTAGAGGAGTTACAAAGTACAACTTAGACCTCTATGTGGTACAAAGGACAAGGTTGCCACATGGCCGAATCCTCGGCCACTTTTGCCAAAAGTGGCCGAATTTGAGATCCGGTGGCCGAGAAAGAAAGTTTCCTCGGACATGTCCAAGAAGAAGAAAAAAAACAACGCAAAAATGGCCGAGAGGCTTACCTAGAATCTGGCAACCCTGACGAAGGACCGAATCACCGAGTTAGGTTTTCAAAATGAATTCGATTCCCATCAGTGTGGGAGTGATAGTGAGTTTTCGAAACGTGTTGGTGCGGGTTCAAGTCGTCTAATTGCTCCGTCAAACGCACGCACACGCACACGCGTGTTCCTTAGTCCCCATTTGGTTTTGGGCCCGTTGTCCGGCCGGCTATGGACCACTCCGTGGACCACTTTGATTTGGACGAGCCCAGCGGGTTAGATGCGCCGGCCGGTAAACGTGAGAAGACTTCCCCGAATGATGCGGCCTTGAGCATTGGCAACGGACCGGCCATTCGACAACGCAAAGACCGCAAGAAACGCAAACAGGAGAAACTCTTGGCCCAGTTAGAGCGCAAGAGACAAAAGTCGCAACACGTCGAGTCCGTGTTTCACGTTCAACGGCAAATCGCCGCTCAAAGTGCCGCCCAAACGGGGCGGAACCACACGGTGAGCTTAGCTTTAGCCGGTTCGATTCTAGACAACGCTCAGAGTCCGGAATTGCGCACGTATTTGGCCGGTCAAGTGGCTCGAGCCTTGGCCGTGTTCAACGTGGACGAGATCGTGGTCTTTGAGGACGAGAAACCCGCGGCGGCCGATCAGTCGTCGCCGAACACCACCCAAGGGGAGTTTCGCGGGATTGGCAAACGAGGCGGTGGGCAAGGGGGGTGCGTGCAATTGGGCCGGATTTTGCAGTTCCTCGAGTGTCCGCAGTACTTGCGCAAACACTTCTTTCCCATTCACCAGGTAAGGCAAAGAAAGATTGATTTCATACATCTACGTACATCTTAGAGGTGAGATCTGGCAAACGCCACATATGTTCGTTTTTACGTCAAAGTCAATTAAAGAAGCAAAAATATGGAGTGTTACTCCATATTTTATTTGTTACTAAGAAAATTTAGTTCATCATTAGGCCCGCTAAATATTTGTAAATGACATTTTACAATGTAATTACAAACGAATCTGCAATTTTTGCGCAAAATTACAAAAATTGGGATTGCAACAAAAATGTAGAAAATTTGCCCGATCCGTTGAGAGTGATCTACAAAAAAGATATCAAAATAAGAACGAGTATGAGAGATGGTCAGTTTTTACGGCAAAAATGTAAGATAAGTGTTAATAAAATAACCCAAAAATCCAAATTTCTTACCGTAGTTCTCAAAAACCTACAAAAAATAATACATTTTGTTGGCAATTTTTATACATGAACTTGGTGGCCCTGATTATCACACTTGTGACAAATAGTTGATTTGTATACGTACAATATAGTTTGGATAACGGTTGGGTTCCTATGATTTTTAACCAAGCAAAATTTCTGTTCAAGTTGTTTTGATGATAGATTATGGACTTTGTATTGCTCGTTGTTTGTATGAAGTGCTTTATACCCGCATTCTTAACGACAATATCAACCAAAATATATAGTGATAAAACGCACAATTTGTCATGATTGCCCTCTCTTTGTCGTCATTTTCTTTTTACTTCCTAGGACTTGAAATATGCGGGCGTGCTCAATCCCACAGATATGCCCCACCACTTAAGAGCCACCGAGGAAAGTCCCTTTCGTGAAGGCGTGGTCCTAGATCGGCCACCTACCAAAAACGGCTCCTTGGTGAACGTGGGCCTCCCACAAGAGGTCGTCATTGACAAGACTCTGCAACCGGGTATTCGAGTCACGGTTCACCTCGTCGACGCCCAAAGACCCACCCACGACCGAACTTTGGTCGGAAAAGTGGTCGCTCCGTCGTTTCCTCGCACTCACGCCGGTCTCTATTGGGGTTATAACGTGCGATTAGCTCGATCTCTGACTGAGGTGTTCACCGGGTGTCCCTACAAAGCGGGTTACGATTTGACCATTGGCACCTCAGAGAGAGGCGATTCGGTCGATGAGTTTACCTTTGACCAACCCTTCAAGCATTTATTGATCGTGCTAGGTGGTGTCAAGGGTTTAGAAGTGGCTGTGGAGTCGGATGAAAAAATCAAGACCGAGGATCCATCCACCTTGTTCGATCATTACCTCAACACTTGTCCGCTCCAGGGATCTCGAACTATTCGAACAGAAGAAGCTTTGCTCATCACTTTGGCCAGTTTACGACCCAAAATCGTTGCCGTTCAATCCAAGTAAAAAAAAAAAATCGAAAATGGAGTACTCTGGCTCCATTGACGAGGTGCCCACTTCTGTCGACCCAAGACATCCTTTGTGTAGCTATTTGTCCCATTCATCATCAGTGATACGATTGTTTCTTCAGCGAAATGCCCTGGTTGAGCTTCACGGACAGAGCATACGTGAATCGAAAGTGCCCAATACTTTGGTTGAACCTCAGGCGAAACTGAAATGCAGTGGACTTTTTTCAAGACACGCGGGTGATTTCAGTTTGGCTTTACTAAACGTGAAAAGCGGCGTTTGCATGATATTCTCGGCACACACTCTCCTCCCTGTATCCACCATTGTTGATGTGAAGTCGATGAAAGTGGGCGATTTCTCCAATAAGGGATATCGTGAGTTGAAACTACTTCTTCAAACGGGAAAAGCCCATGAAATGAACGAAAATATCACTGCTAATTCAAGGCCTGAAGTATCTGCGGTCCTTAAATCAGAGCTAGAATCCACTCGAGAAAGCGTGCGGCAAGCGAAATTGCAAATTTTGAACGTGGATCAAGAAATCGCGAAATTATGTTCGAAACTCGGGAGCGCAAACGCGATTGGCGATAAAGAACTCGTAAAGAACGTTATTGGTCGTTGTGGGAACGGAGATTCACCCATGGACGTACCCCAAGAAAGCTCCAAGCAAGACTGGGCAGTGACATTTAATGAGCCTGTGTTGTTTCAAAACTGGGCTCTGCTCTCTATGAACGTCCAAGGAGTCGTTCAACAAGAGCTCTCAGTACATGTGATTGCTCCTGAACATCGATCGTACCTTATTATTAAGGACTTTGCCGATAGGCATCAATGGACGATTGGCATTCAAGCCTCACTAACGGTGAGTTGTCCAGATCAATTCCAAGGCTGCCTTCGCTGGCAGGCGGGTTCTAACTTTCATCAGCAATTATTTGAGATACCCCATCCCAAAATCCACACGATCAAGAGGGAGAATTCAGCATTGAGGATGGCTCTACCATTGTTCAAGTCTTTTCAAATCGGAGTTGCAAGCCGTTGTGATACTACCGTGAAAGACGCTTTACATGCCCTGGGACTCTCTGAACTTTCTAAGAACTTGTTTGAAGCTAAAGGAGATCGATTTCAAGGCCCAGTGTTTGTCAAAATCACTCACCCCAATGATTCTCAACTTCATGTTTTTGGCACAGATTTGAGCTTTAGGCTGCTTTTGAGACGTTTTCATGAAGAATGGTCGGAAAATCTTGTGATTTTACCATTATCAGCTTGGAAATATTTACAAGAAGGTCAGAAAAAAGTGTATGAAGACAACGTGAGGTCATTAATTGCGGCTTGCCAGGGCGTTGTCGATTTGTCACCAGTGCAAAATTCATCGAGCTGTGCTGTTGATGGGTCATCTATGGAAGAATTGGACAAAGACTACTTCCAATTGCGTCAAAACACAACTCAAGTGAAAATGAAATCAGTTTGTGTGGTAGCCAAGCATTTTGATGGAGTTTTAAGACACATAAACTCCCTAACGATCGTCAATAAAGTCGACTAAAAGTGAACGCCTCAAGGTCACTGATTTATACTTCTCCTAATTCGGGTTCTTTCTCCTATTTAAAGGATCCAGCATCAGGATGGCCTTACCGTCTGAGTCGTGTTTCTTTGGCCAAAAGTGCTTCCGAAAGAACCCTCATCATTTCAGAGAGTATTCCCATCCGCATTTAGAAGCAATTCTTGCTCAATATGGCGATTCAGATCCACCTAAATCGGCATCATCCAGCGAGGTGTCTCATGACGTATTTTTGATCCAATTGAAAATGCTAAGAGATTTGTTTCCATCATTGGTTGAGGCCAAGAACGAGCCTCCGACCGTCAAAAGACCCAAATTGAACCCGGAAAATCGCGAAGGTGCTTCCAGAGAAGCCAAAAAGAAATCGCTTATTTTAAGAAAACTCGAAGAAGCCGCGCCCTTCAATTTTTTCCTAACCAAAGTCAAAGATTCACTAGAGACTCATCGCGATCTCAAAAGCGTGTATATGACGGAACTTTTGCATCCCAGTCTTGGAACGATCAAGAAGAGCCTTCAAATCAATTTTATGATTGAATGGTCGTGGCTCAAAATGAATTATGAGGAAACGGGCAACATGGCAAGGACTAATAAAATGTTTTTGAACTTAGCCTAAAGCACGTAATCTTATGTTCTTTCATCCCTTAGGACAAACCTTTGCTACTAATTTATGGAGATGACAACCCAGAATTACTGCCAGTCGGAAGTTTGCCTCAAAATGTTCGCGCTCAGAGAGTCAAACCACGATATCCTTTCGGAACACATCATACCAAGATGATGCTCTTTCATTACGACGACAATTCCGTTCGTGTGATTGTCTCCACCGCCAATTTGATCGGCTCAGATTGGACCAATCGGACCCAGGGGCTCTGGATCAGTCCCAGATGCCCTGCTTTACCATCCTCCGCAACTCTAACCGAATTAGGCGAGTCTAAAACGCGTTTTAAAGCGTCTCTTCTTAGATATCTCAAGTTCTACGAGCTTTCCGCCCTCCGAGAATACATCGAAGCCGTCAAACAATGCGATTTTTCGGCCGTGAATGTCTTTCTCATAGCTTCCGTGCCCAATTCTCATAAAGGTCCCGATCTGAATTTGTGGGGACAAAAAGCTCTAGCCAATCGGTTAAAGCAAAATATCAAGAGTGATATCGAAAATTGGCCTTTGGTCATGCAATGCTCTTCCATCGGGAGTTTGGGGTCTTCGCCCGAAGTTTGGATGCAAGGTGAATTAGCAACCAGCATGTGCACAACGAGTCAAGTCACTTCAGGAACCACGCCCAAAGTCAAACTTATTTACCCGAGTCGCCAAAATGTCATGGACAGTTATGATGGTATTTTGGGCGGATCCTGTTTGCCTTATTCGCAGAAAATCCATTTGAAACAACCATGGCTTCGGAATTATTTGCACGAATGGCGATCGGAAGCGAGGAATCGATCGCGAGCTATGCCGCATATTAAGTGTTACACAAGAATTAATCCCGAAGGCGACAAAGTGGCTTATTTCCTGCTGACTAGCGCCAATTTGTCCAAGGCTGCTTGGGGTAGCTTTAACAAGGCCAAGAATGGGTTGATGATCATGTCCTATGAGGTTGGAGTCTTGTTCTTGCCATCATTTGTGACCGGAGAGACGTTCTTCCATGTCAACCGTGATTTTCATTTGCCCTACGATTGGCCGCTCAAGAAATATGACGCGGGTTCGGAACCTTGGTTTATGGACCATTTACGAACCGCTTTAGCCGACTGAAAGACCGATCGAACGATTGTGGCCAACCATGCCTAAACGAGGATTGATAACAAACCCATTAAAATGATGTGAAACAACAAACAATATCAAACGGACTTGACTTGGGCCAGTCACTTTCCCTTTTTTGAACAAAAAACAAAGGGTTTAAATTATTCGATATTTAAAACGGCAAAACAAAAAAGAGAAAAAGACACTCACCCATAACTTCATTCCCAACAAAAAACAACCATCCCTAAATAGGCGACATGCCGTGAGTCAAGCCGTGAAATCCGGAAAGACAAGAACCGATTTCTTTTATGACTTTTCCACCACAAAAACACACAGAAACCATTTTGAGCCCACAAGTTTCCACAATGTTTTAAACAGGGCCCAAAAAACACTATGCTAAAAAGTGACAAAATACTTTGAAACATATTTTCTTCAGAAAAAAAACAAGCATTTAGAAAAAGAGCCATAAATTCATAAATATTTATTACAAAGCTATTATTTGGCTATTTTGTGTGTATACACCAATCTATCAGCGATAATTAAAGTGATAATTCTTATTACTTACAACCTTATCCAAGTCCCTGCAACAAATCTATCTATCAAATATGTGTTAGGCTTCTAAAATCTAATGAGTTGTTGTTGGAGGCACACTTGACACCAAACGGATTCAACAATTCTATTTTCAATTTTTCCCTATAGGCGCAACATTTCTTACAAAGATAATGGCAGTTCTGGTTGGGAATGTTTAAATTTAGGAAAAATGCCTGTTTGCTGACATTTTGAAATTTTTGGTTTATTTCGAATCAACCCAAGTGTGATTAACTCATTCATTTTGCTCAAATATTTGTGACATTCTTTTTTGGCCTAAATAATTTTAAAAAAATATGTTTTCCTCTGAACAAGCAAAATATTAGAAAATTGGGGAAATACTATGAAAAAAATCAAATTTTGGACCCTATTTGTAAGAAATTTCAAACAGAAAAGTTATCCAATACTAACTCTTCATTTGGGGTTAAGGGCTACCACAAAGGGTGGAACTTTTTATGTAATTGATAAAACTTTGGATGATTTTTAGACCCCAAATTCTAATATGAATTACTGGTGTCCGTGTCGATATTGGTGTCAGTGTCGGCGTCGACGGGAAACTTCGACACTGGTGTCGGTGTTGGTGTCGAAGTCAAAATTGCCAATGTCACCCATCCCTAGATTGAACCAATGAAGCACTTGCAACAATGTACATATAAATAAGTGGAACCAAATTTCAATGAAGCATTTTAAGACAAATTTGCCCTCTGCTCAATAAGTACCCATTGGAACCATGATCCAAGATGAAGTTTAGGTCAAGTTTTGTTCATTTTAGAATTATTTTTACATAATGCAAGAAGCACGGAAATCATGGAGTGAGAGGCTAGCAATGAGAATTATGATTTCCAGCAGAAGCAAACCATTTGCGTTCTTCTGCAAATGAGACCTGGCTTGCATTGAGAAGAACACATATTCAAATTTCAGCTCAATTGAATGCCGGAGTGAAAAGTTATGCCTTCTTAAACTTATGTACTAAAGAGAGCATAGAATGAATGAACTCGCCCTTTTGTGGTAAAACGATTGCCACAAAAGGGCGAGTTCATTCATTCTCGGTAGGATTTGCACTGAACTTTGAGTGAGCATAACTTTTGTATCCGACGTTCGATTGAGCTGAAAATTGAAATACGTATTCTTGTCAACATATGCAAGGTCTCATTTGCATAAGAACGTAATTGAAATGTTCGTACTGGAAATCATTATTCTCATATCTAGCCTCCCACTCCATGCTTCCAGTGCTTCTTGCATAATGATATTTTAGAAGGCTTTTGCCAAGAAGTAGTCCAAAAGTTTTTTTTATCATATGTCCAAAACACTGAAAAAATATCTGAACTGACATTGTAGCAAATAATTCTGAAGTGAACATGCAGTGTCAACTTTATACCTTTGCAATACAATACCATTACTTACTTTAAACCATTTGTGGATGAATGGTTGAGCCAGTCATGGACTAATAACATGGAAATGCTGTTTTGGTTTGAAAACAAATATTTCATTCACTATTTTAAGGAATTCTTCAAACAGTTAAGTTGCATTTAGATTGGTGTGCCCTCTGTCAGGCAAAACCAAATCTGGATTCCGACCAACGTCCAAATCTCTAGAGGTCCATGATTAGTGACAACTACAGTTCTATTTAGACAGAAATGTCACTCCAGTTAGGTCAGTGGAGATTTGTTTTGAGCTCATTTCAGCAGTCTAGCACCAAGGGTGCCAGGTGACTTGATTCTTTATGCATTGCTCTTGTTCAAACATAGCAGGTGAGAGAGCAATTCCGCCACTGACTCCCTAAAAGCGCAAATTCCAGTTTTGAATCACGCAACTAGTTGTGCTCAATGTCCAATCCCATCACACACACACTGCAAGCTTGTTGAATCACGAACAATTTGGGAGTGACATTTCTGTGTATATAGAACTGTAGTGACAACTAGAGTCTCTAATGACAACAGTTCACTCAGCGAGTTTTCTGAGTGGGGAGTCTTCTCCTCTGATGTGTTTCCAGTTGGATTTTCGGCTGAGTTTTGCCATTTTGGTTTTTAAGGTCAAAAATCTGACCACAGCTTAACTATCAACAAACAATTATAGGCCTTATCTACCATAAAATATGGCAGCACTGCCAACTACTGATGGGAAACAAACAAATATAACCAAGAACAAGCAAAGACAAACGAACGACAGCATACCAAACAAATTGAAATCACAAACAAAGAACAAACAAATTAGAAAGAGAAGTCAACAGCTGTTGTTTGTTTTGGTCTCCCCAAAAAACAGGGCTGCCAAAAATGATATCCCTTACGAGTTGAAAGAGGTCAAAAGAAAACAAAGTCTTGAAAAAATTTCAAAAGTCAAAAGTAAGTGTTCCATTTGCATGGAATATATCTCTTGGACCAATAAATCATTTCAATAGCAATAATTATTGTGGCGAAACTAATCTTTAGTCACTCACTTTTACAAATCATGACAAATCTTGACAGCAACACTGTTTTTATTTGGGAATGGTACAAATTTACCACAAACAAACAAATATTCTGA
Organism: Tigriopus japonicus; assembly: GCA_010645155.1. NCBI lineage: Eukaryota > Metazoa > Arthropoda > Copepoda > Harpacticoida > Harpacticidae > Tigriopus > Tigriopus japonicus. The sequence continues at coordinate 223,428 of JAAGOF010000051.1, read as the reverse complement.
AAACCCAAACAAATACACAAACAAACAAAGAAATGGCCAATTTGTTGGCATCAGTACTATACAGTACCCTACCCTTTTTAAGAGCGATAAACTTCCGAGTCAAAACTGGCAGCACTCCTGGTTCGAACACCCTTGATGTCAGCTGACAGCGAACACCACGTGGATCCGATCAGTGAGAGAAGAGAGGAAGAAGATCGCATCGCATCATATCATATCGTGGTGGCGGTGGTGGATCAGCGACCAACATGGTGCAGTACAACTTCAAAAGGATCGCCGTGGTGCCCATGGCCAAGGACTTTATCGATGTGATCCTGTCCAAGACGCAACGGAAGACGCCCACCGTGGTGCACAAGCAGTACAAGATCGGTCGCATCCGAGCCTTCTACATGCGCAAAGTCAAATTCACGCAATCCAATTTTAACGAGAAGCTCACGGCCATTCTGAGTGAATTCCCCAAACTGGAAGAGATCCATCCGTTCTACTCTGATCTGATGAACGTGCTCTACGATCGGGACCACTACAAATTGGCGCTGGGACAAATCAACACGGCCAGACATTTGATCGACAACGTGGCCAAAGACTACGTGCGATTGCTCAAGTACGGCGATTCCCTGTATCGATGCAAGCAATTGAAGCGGGCCGCTTTGGGCCGCATGGCCACCATCATGAAGAAACAGGCCCAATCCTTGAGCTACTTAGAAGAAGTGCGACAACACTTGAGTCGTTTGCCTTCCATCGATCCCAATACGCGCACCATTCTCATCACGGGCTTCCCCAATGTGGGCAAATCCAGCTTCATCAACAAGATCACGCGAGCCGATGTCGAAGTCCAACCTTACGCTTTCACGACCAAGTCACTTTACGTGGGACACACGGATCACAAATACTTGCGGTGGCAATTCATTGACACGCCCGGCATCTTGGATCACCCTCTCGAAGATCGAAACACGATCGAGATGCAAGCCATCACGGCCTTGGCTCATTTGCGAGCCGCCGTTTTGTACATGATGGACCCCAGTGAACAGTGCGGTAAGTCAGTTGCTTTGTTTCGAATTGCATGTCTATTCGAGCAATGGCGAAATGATTCCTGAATGGGTTAATAAAAGTTGCCAAAGAACCACGATCTCATAGCCGTGGTTATTTGTAGGTTACACTTTGGAGGCCCAGCAAGCTCTTTTTGAGAACATCAAGCCTTTGTTCGCCAACAAACCTTTGATTGTGGTGGCCAATAAGGCCGATATTTGGCGCGATGACCTCACCCCCGAGAAACGCGCTATCCTAGATGTCATGGCCAAAGATTCGGTCGACGAAACCATCTTGGAGATGTCCAACAAGGACGATGACGATAGTGTGAATCGGGTCAAGGTCACGGCTTGCGATAAATTGCTCCAACATCGTGTCGAGCAAAAGTTCCAGACCAAGAAAGTAAGTCAGATTATTCAAGAGTCCGAGCTCATGGTAAAACAACTTTGCCATTTTTTTTTTTTTCAGACTGACTCGATTTTGAACCGGATTCATGTGGCTGAGCCCGCCAAACGCGATTCCATGGATCGACCTCCGTGTATTCCGGCGGCTGCTTTGGCCAAACGCCAACAAAAGAAACTGAAGGCGCTTGAAGGCAATGACGAAGAGGATCATGAGGACGACGACGGCGAAAACATGTTGGTTGACGGCGGCCGCCAAACGAGGAGTTCCAACAAGAAGAAGACGGAGCGCGAGATCGAATTAGAAATGGGCGATGATTATATTCTCGATTTGAATAAAAAGTACCTCGTCAAGGAAGACGAGAAGTACGACGTTATCCCCGAATTCATCAACGGACACAATCTGGCTGATTACATCGATCCCGACATCATGAAGAAGCTCGAAGAACTCGAAAAGGAAGAAGAGATGCGAGAACGTGCTGGATATTATGGATCTGATGCCGAGTCGGATGACGAGAACGTGAAAGAGATCCACGAATTAGCCGAGAAGATCCGCACCAAAAAGAAGTTGATGAAGAACGAACAGAAGCTTCAGGGCACCAAGAAATCTGTCCTTCCTAGAACCACCGAACCCAAGAAGCGCGAACGAAGCGTGTCTCGACTCAAACGCGAGTTTGAAGAATTGGGCGTGGACATGGAAGGTACGGATGACGCGCATTTTGCCCAAACGCGTGGACGCTCGGGATCTCGCAAGCCGGTCTTGAAAAAGGCTCGCATGGATTCCGAAGGTCGAGTGAGGAGCAGTTCCAAGACGCCTCGCGACGAATCCGGTGTGCGCAATCCGGCCATGAAGAAGAAATTGGGCAAACTCCAGAAGAAGGTGCAAAACCAAAAATTCAATCAATTCGGCAAGAGTGGCGAGGGCGACCGACATATTGCCACCAAGATGCCCAAACATTTGTTCTCGGGCAAGCGAGGCACTGGCAAGACCGATCGACGATAAAGACCACAATCCTTCCGGCGTTCACATTGGATTCTTTGTTACTATTCTTACAGCAATGCTATTGTAATACCATCTTTATGGTTTGAAGTACACGATTCATTTCAAAAAGAGGTTCGAGTTACAATTACAATTTCTTCTGAAGGTCGGGAATAGCCTTAAAGAGATCTTCCACCAATCCATGATCGGCCACTTGGAAGATGGGAGCTTCGGGGTCTTTGTTAATGGCCACAATGGTCTTGGAATCCTTCATACCGGCCAAATGTTGAATGGCCCCACTGATACCCACGGCAATGTACAATTCCTGGAATACACGAGTTTCAGTTCTGTTATTGGGAAAAGAGCACATGATTCGTTCAAATATGTCCAGTCATCATTTTGTTCTTTTAAAAAACGCAAAGTAACTTCGAGATCATGTACACGTTTTTAAGAAACCCTTTGCATCACGGCTTCTTCAACTTACCGGAGCCACAATCTTGCCCGTTTGGCCGATTTGCATGTCATTTGGTACCATACCAGCATCCACGGCAGCCCGCGAAGCACCCACAGCCGCGCCCAATTTGTCAGCCAGGTCATAGAGCATTTGAAAGTTATCACCGGATTTCATACCGCGTCCACCGCTAATCACCACCTACAATGGGATTGGATCTCTTCATCCACGATTCATCAAACCCTAGTGTTATTTAAAAGGCTCGGACAAAGTTGCCAAATGCAACTTGCACCAAAAATTGCAACTTTTAGACATTTTAGTCAAATTTAGCAACTTATCGATTTTTTTTCGAAACAAACAAACAAACTTCTTTTTTTTTGATCACTCAAATCATGCAAGAAATTGATCGAATTGTAATTTTTGACATCGGTAGATCTGTGCTTTCCAAAGGTTTAAGAAATAACAAACTTATTATTATACGATATTTCGCACAATATAAAGTATTTCATTTGAAAAAATGAGTGATTAAAGTAAGTTTTTTGAATTTTTTTATTATTATTTTTTTTTGGTAACTTTTTTAAAATTTACCAAAAAGCTATTGCAACTTCAGGGCTGCAAACAACCATTCCCTGAGCCCTGGTTATATATCATTCAATCTTGGCCTTCTTACCTTGGCACTAGCCAATTCGGGTCGATCGCTTTTGCTGAGCTCTTGACCTACAAACTCCGACGTATGGGGAGCTTCAGGCGCCGTCAACGTCTCTTGGCTGGCTGAGCCGCCCGTGGTACCTGCATCGGCCTCAAAAGCCGTGCTGCGCACCGTTATGACCTTGACAGCATCATTGGACTTTAAAGTGAGAACGGCATTGCCCGCGTAGACCGTGCGCACAAAGGTGTCTTCGCTCTTCACACCAATGATGTCCGAAATGGGCGAGACATCGAGTTTGGCGGCTAATCGCGGCAACAAAGACCGAGCCAAGGCCGAGCTATTGCCCATGATGTGCGTGAACTTGAATTGTTCTTGAGCGGCCAAAAGTAAGGGCGTCAGTCGCTCGGGCAACAGACCTTCATACTCGGGCGATTCGGCCACGATCACGCGACTCAAGCCTTGGATCCCGGCTAACTCTTTGGCCACGGGGCCGCATTGAGGTCCGGCCACCATGGCGCTGATATCACCGCCGATGGCCTTAGCCGCGGTCAGCGTGTGGAGCGTGGCCGGATTGAGTCGCTGGCCATTGTGCTCGGCGTAGATGAGGGTCGAGGCCAATCGCACGGACGAAAACTGAAAAAAAGGCCGACAATCGTGTACACATCCCCAATATTTTTTATTTTTTGGATTGTCGGTGCTAGGGTCGGAGGGTTGAACTTCGTCCGGCCAGCGAAGCCAGCCATTACATCGTCCAAAGTTTATCCGATAGGCAATTTCAAGTCCGGAATCAGAATAGTTCTCCTTCTGTGGGTGTGGAATAACGTCTAACGTTTCCTTGACAAAGGTCGGGCAAGAGAATCGAACCTGGGACCTCTCTCACTATAGGAAACTGAGCTAACCACGTCTCCTCCCTCCCTCCATTTGGATTTGGATTTGGAACCGTGAAAAAACTCGTGTGCTATCCATCCATACATCATTAGTGAGGTTGAATGGAGTGAGTGATTAATTAACGAATTAGTTGTTATTAAGATTACCTGGGCCGAGGATTTCAGGATACCTCGTTGAAAGACGCTCAACATGGCGAAGGATTCGATTAGATCGAGGGAAAGAGAGTAAATATGGATACGTTCCCGAGATGGATTGCAATTTACTCGTTGGAGGCAGAAAATGGTGACGGGCAGAGCTCGTACGAAATGGAAGAAGATCGGTCACTCGAGTTGTATAAGAACAAGACGGAAGAAAGAAAAAGAGAGGTTGTGTAACTCGTCTCTAGTGCATGCAACTAACCTCTGCATCTGCGCGATTCTCTCAAGTCCGTGGCAGTTAAGTTTCTTCATATTCTCTTCAAAACCCATAAATATTCATTACCAAGCCATTTTTTGGCATGTTTGTCGGTGTACACCAATCTACCAATTATGTGTTTGGCAATTTAAATTTAATGGGTTGCTGTTGGAGGCACACTTGACACCAGCCAGATTTAACCATAGAAATTTCAATTTCCCCCTAAAGATGCTGCCCTTTTTGAGAATATGATGCTGTTCGGGTTGTGAGTGTTTTAGCAATTTTTGTAATTTTAATATCATTGCCTGTTTGCAGACATTTTGGAATTTTAGGTCCATTTTGGAAAAACCCTATTGTTTTAACTCATTCACTTTGCTCATTTTTTGTGAAATATTTTTTGGCCCAAATTATTAAAAAAATATTTTATTCTTCCAGGAAATAACCAAAATGTTAGAAAAATTTAGTAAAAAATGGGTAAATACTATCAAAAAGAATTTAATTCCGGCCCCTAATTGTAAGTAACTCTAGACGGGAAAGTTATCACTAGAGTGAGTAGAAAAATTTGGGTAAGTCGTAAATTTTCTTTAAATTTTTGGCCCTTTTTTGGTCCAATTTTAATTTTTTGGCCCTTTTCGTGGGCCATTTTTGGTCACGTCAAGTCATAATTGGCACAGAGTTGGCAGAGAGGAGACGCTGGGGCAGACAGGCCTACAGAAGCTCTTGTAAAAGAAGCGTTGTCAAGACACTAGCGACAAAAAAATCATGGCGGCGAAAAGGCTAAGCTTAAAAAAATCCAAACAAGACAGAAGCTCACATTTCAATCTAGTGAATATGGATCATTGCGAGAATCTTTTTGGCCATACTGTGTAGTTTAAACGTTTTCGCTAACTAATAAGTGCTCAAACATCATCTCTTTTGTGTGTTCCTGAATTATTTTTCAAACAGTTTGCTTGGCAGACCTTGCGTCCGCTGTACTAGTGACCCCGACATAGCCGGCCCACATTAATGGCCCTCGATGCCGCATTACCGGCTCTTGTGGATGGTGCCAGACTTTTGTGGCTATTGATTTGGACTTGGGCGTTTGCGAAACATTATAGGTGTTACTACAGATATATCATATCCAGCTCGTTCCCACATCTCAAGGCCGATTATTTCCCCGAAGGTGGGGTGGTGGGGCAAATGTATGATCTCCACTTGCTTGAGTACTTGATCCTGTGTGTGATATATTTGTGCATGTATTCTTTGTGAAATAAAGCAGTCTACTAATAATATCTCTTGACTCACTCTTACTAGTATGGCCTCCAACGAATTCTGTAAATGCAAAGGCTTATGTAAGTCAGCGTGAGGCGTTATATGTTCTTTAATTATAGAACACGCTTACAATGACATATCCATGACTTACTGAATGCATGAAAACTGTTTTTCTGTTTTCCACGGTACCACTTTTCCGTGGAAGACATGACCGTCTAAGCTACTTGTTACCCATTCTCTGATTATATATTTTTTCCGATTAAATCATATTTCTGAATGTTTAGGGTTCCAATTTACCTCGGGTTTTTTCCGACGATACACATATGATTATTCAAAAATTTTGTAAATAAGCCCCAAATCGTACATTTGACTAATCGGACTAATATCAGATTCGGAAAAGATTACAATCGGAACATGCTTGTACGGAAATTTGTTATAAATCCCTTACTGAAATGGGCTTTCGAAAGTCAGAAAAAGAACTCCAACCAATGGTTTATAAAATCCAAAAACAGAATAGCTTTTAGGTCATGAGCGTAAAGGCTATGAAATACATCTGCCAAAGGATCCAGAACAAAGGAAATATCAGGTTCTTAAAATTAAAGGTTCCAGATGTAGTTGTAGATTAAAGTAATGTCAAGATCATGGCTTAGATGTGTGTTCTTGCATGTTTATCATTACTTAGTGGATCAAATTGATATCAAGGGAAATTTTGCCACCTTTGTTGCCGCCCATGGAAAAAAATGACTTCCAGCTAATCTTGGATTGTTTGGATTTTTTCCTTCCTTCTATTTCCTCCTCGACTCTCAACCAATCAGAAACGATAACACAAAATGAGACTTCTCTTCTTTTACAAGAGCTTCTGTACCTGTAGCTAAGGCTAGAAATACTAAAAGGCAGAGATTGGCATTCAAATCTATGATTGCCCGACCCGGCACGGACTGTCTGTGACGTCATTCATCATGCGGGAAGCCGAGGTTCATGATTAAAGGAACCTTTTCTTCTAAGAAACATATCTAAACTATTTCGCTCATTTGATAGGGCAGTTTGGTTATTGAAAGTCCTCAAATCTGTTGGGAATGAGTCTAAGGTATTTACCTGATATGAAAAAAGTGAATTTCAATTAGTGTGGAGTTTAAATAAGGGCAAATTAATGTCACACGATTGGGTGATTGACAACAAAATCTTAGTGATGTGGAATCTGGGCTTGCGCAAGTTTTTTTACGGGAGGTTGCAAGGTAGGGTTACCGCTTGTAGAATGTGTGCTTTGCTCTTGTATATGGGAAAACACGAATGTGAGTTTGATTTGCAACCCTGCTCAGAAGCCATAAAAGTCAGGAATGCCTTGCCTTTTGGCGCTTCTTAAAGAAAAACCTGTTTATGAAGGCTGGTAGACAGTGGGGAATATGATTTCACTTAAGTAAATTGGCAACCCCAGCACCAAGTCAGATCACTTCAAAATCAACAAAGAAGAAGTACTCTGGTTTGTTATTGAACTTGTTAGAATTAGCTGAATGCTATTGACCAATCACCAGCGTGAATCATCGGCACCGTGTGTTAGCCTACGACGGCCAGTCTCTAGTAAGGGTCGCTAGCTAAGGCTAGGCGAGAGGTCGAAGAAATACTCGGAACGGGAGATATTTGTCACGCAACCTTTCTTACCTCAAACACAATATTACCTCATTTCGTTTGTAAGAATTGATACCGACTTGATGCCAGCTTCTGAGATGTATTAATTGAGACCGGCATCAGTTGATCTCATGTATTGGAAATACCGTCTCGTCCCATCACTACTTGCAAAATTTGTTGAAAACTCCTGATCTCCGGTTCTGGCAACGCTGGACAACTTTGTTGACAAACAAATAAACTGGCAGCACATGTTCAGTTTCATCAGAAGAACTTCAAGCTGAGTTCCAGCATGGAATTGTTGCGGGATCGAGAAATTTTATTGGGATGCTACGAAGAATTCGTGTTGGGCTTTAGTCTGGATGAAAAGAATCGCGTATTCCAAGCCAACTTTTCCAACCACGCTCATGCGGGCTCCGTAAAAGCCTTGGCAGCCGGAGGAAAATACCTCGTGTCGGGAGGATCCGACGAGAATGTCAAGATTTTTAATCTGAGAAAACGCCAAGAACACGGCACATTACAACACCACGATGGTAAGCAGGAGCAACGATCGGCGATGGGCCCACGCTAGTTGGTCCCAAACCTTTTCTTGATCGAGCTGTCTATTTTACAATTTCTAAAGCGTAATGAATTCGCTAATTTGGATTAAAATGACTCTCCAGAAGCACCCAAAAAGTCGCTAATTATAACTGAAGAATTACTCTTTAATGTCACTGCGTTGACTCAGATAAAGGGAAAATCCTCAACATTGAGTTGACATGGTACCTTCTTTTATGATACAAGATTATTTTTTTCGTGGCTAAAATATTAGAAAAATTGTGAGTGACTGAAGCATCCATTCCCAAACAAACCATTTCGTTCATCATCCAAATTGACATTTTCATTTTTGTAGGTACAATCTCGTGCGCCGTGTTCCACGAGAACGGCAAATACTTGTTCACCGGGTCCGAAGATCACAAGATCTGCATTCTCAAGAGCAGCACTTGGTCGGTGGAGAAGACGCTCTTAAAACACCAAGGCACCGTCACCGACATCTCGGTCCATCCATCGGGCAAATTGGCCCTCTCCGTTGGCCAAGACCACAAGCTAATCACCTGGAATCTGATCAAGGGTCGCTCAGCTTACGTGACCAATGTGAAGGAAGCCGCGGACTTTGTGCGTTGGTCACCCGAGGGCAAATTCTACGCCGTGGGCTTCTATCAGCATGTGGACGTGTACGACGTGAGTACGGCAAGTGTGCTCTATTCTGCACCCGTCAAAGGTCGCTCTAATGCGGCTGTGTTTTTGGACGAAGACACGATCATCGTGGCCGGGGATTGTCCCAATGTGGGCGTGCATTCTATTAGTCGCAAGCGGTTGCTCCACGAATTACCCGCTCATCAACGACGCGTCCGTTGTCTCCATTTAGAAAGCTCTGAGAACAAGGACGAGTTCGCCTTGGTCACCGCTTCCAATGATGGCTTGATCAAGATTTGGCGAGGGACTCGCCCAAAGTCGGAACAATTTAAATTCGAAGCGGAAGTATCGCATGACGCCAAATGCCGCATCACCTGTTTGGCCGTGCATAAAACGCCGGAAGTCAAAGAACCCCCCAAGGTGAACCCCGCCGCTGAAAAAAATAGCGATGTGATTCCCTTATCGGGTGATCAAGATTCTGGGAATAATGCCACGCATCCGGAGGAGACGGAGAAAATAGGAGAGAAAAAGAGAAGAGCGAAACCGATGAACAAGGCCAGGGCGCTTGACATTGAGGCCGCGGCCGAGAATCCGGTGGACAAGTTCAAGGCCAAACGCGTTCGTGTGGGTGAAAAGGTCACCGTTTCTGAACCTCGAAATCTTCGTCAACAACGAAGAACATAGCTCGTTTGAGCTTTAAAATAAAAGCCGTTTTGAACGAAATGGCTTCATATTGAAAGCAGTATCTTTGCCCAAGCACTTGGTTAATGATAGTCGTTACCTTTTGCAGGGATCTAAGCCAATATTGTGAAGTCTCATTTTCAGCGCAACATAGTTCTATGCGGTTGAATGAACTTGATGACCCTTCCCAATGCCAATGGGTCAGGACAGGATGTTTCGGATTTAATGGTTCCGAATTGAAATCGGAGTGGTACGAATCTGGATCGGATTCCTAAACATGTTTCAAATTAGCCAGTTTGAGCTCCGGGTTAACTTAAACGTTAGGGGACGCCGGTGGTGGAAGCAACCAACCTAAACTATGTAGGAACCTTTTTTGCCATTGCCGGCGTCCCTTAAAGTGTAAAAAAAGTTTGGCGGTGAGTGCAATCGAAGTCCAGCATTTCCTTAGCATTTTTCTAGTCATATCATCGATTCACGCTTACAAAGGTCAGGCGGAATTCCGGCGCTTTGGGAAGGTTATTCGGCGGTCTTATTTGGATTTTGGTGTTTTATGTCGATTTTCCTCCGCTGGTCAACCAACCAACCAACAGGGACTCTTTCCTATTTTTTGTTTCACCAACATCAAACTACACAGACCAAAGAACAAACCTCTTTCGTGAACGATGATTGTCAAGCTCAAAATCTCCTCAAGATCCCTTGATCAGTCACCCCCATCATTGCTACCGTCACATCCTTTTCTCCAGGGGTGTGCAAACCCTGGCCCGCGAGAGGATCTGTCATTTGTGGCCCGCAGCTTGATTTTGGCATACCCTGTGAAAGGTCACATTTTATCATTTGCCGTTTTGGATGGTGTGGCCCGCGAGCGTCAACGGCCCGGCCAATTTGGCCCACTGCTCAATAAGTTTGCACCCCCCACTGCTTCACTCCATACATCACTCTTCTCTCTCTCTCTCTCTCACACACACATCTGCCTGTCTGCTTGCTTGCTTGCTTGCCAGCTCATCTCTCTCGCTCGCCCGCTCGACACACGGCTTTTGTTATCAATCCTTATCATCCACCTCCGGGCTCGCACTCCTGCACATTTTTTTGGCCCACGTCATGAGCATTCGTTCAAACTGTAAGAGCAATCCTCGATCAAAATAATCATAGCGGCATAGATCAGCCGTAGCAACCTTTTGATGAAGTCCCGCAACGATATCGAAGCCGTCCATCTCTTGCCTGACGAGCCCGAGAACGACCTCCCGACCAACGTCAAATCCGGCTCACTCGGGGAGGTTTCCGTGGCTCGCAGGATGAATCAGCCCGCCGAACCCCTGTCTCGGCGATATCTGCGGGTTTTGGCCGTGGTCAGCTTGTACTGGTTCGTCTCCATTTCCATGGTGTTCGTGAATAAGCGCTTGTTGAGTGGCAAGACCGACTTTGACGCGCCGTTCTTCGTGACTTGGTTTCAATGCTTGGTCAGCGTCATCGGATGTTATGGTGTGTACGGCCTTACCCTCGTGTTTCCCGATTATATCGATTTTCCACGTCCCAAGCTCAATAGGGTGACTTGCCTCAAAGTCTTGCCCTTGTCCGTGGTGTTTTGCGCCATGATTGGCTTTAATAACTTGTGTCTCCAGAGTGTGGGCGTGTCTTTCTATTACGTGGGTCGCTCATTGACCACAGTGTTTAATGTGATTTGCACCTTTTTGATCTTGGGTCAAAAGACCTCGCTCAATGCCGTGATTTCGTGTGGCGTGATCGTCTTGGGTTTCTGGTTGGGCGTGGACCAAGAGGGGGCTTTGGGGTCGCTCTCCGTATTAGGCGTCATTTACGGTGTCTTGGCCTCCCTGTGCGTGGCTCTGTTCGCCATCTATATCAAGAAGATTCTACCCTTGGTGGACGACAATATCTGGACGTTGACGCTGTATAACAACGTGAATGCCACGCTCTTGTTCATTCCTCTAATTTTGCTTTGGGGCGAAGCGCCATCGATCTTAGGCTCGCCTGAAGTGGTTCGGTTGTCGTTTTGGTTTGATATGATGGTAGGCGGAGTGTTGGGGTTGGCCATTGGCTCCGTCACCGGCCTTCAAGTCAAGGTGACCTCACCCCTTACCCACAATATCTCGGGCACAGCCAAAGCCGCGGCTCAAACTTTATTAGCTACGCAAATTAACGCGGAGGTCAAGAGTCTTTGGTGGTGGATTTCCAACGCCGTGGTTTTAATCGGAACACTCATGTATACGAGAGTCAAGCAATTGGAAATGGCCAAGAAGTAAGCCATCTTTTTCCTTGTCAGATGTGATGGCGTTATGAGAATCAAAGTGTGAGTGTTATCGCAACTTACACGCGTGATCGGGGAGGGGGGCTAATACCAATAATATGGACCCCATTCTGATTCTTTCCTTATACGCATAAAGAGAACGCATAATCATTGTGAATATTTTGTTGATGGTGTTATTTCTTTATTCAAGAGTGTCTTTTTTTCAAATTCACGTGTTCAAATAAACGTAAACATGCTACACTTACCAAGGGTTCATGATGCTTCCCTCTTGCTTGGCTAAGGGTCAGCTATCGCAAGCCCGAGTTCCACCTATATACGGATGCGAGCGTTTTTGATAACATCAAAAATACATATCATTTGCTTGGGTATTTGAGTTTTTATATACCTGGAACGTTTTTTAGCTTTTTTGGGGCAAAAATGAACCGGTTAAACTCAAATAACTCAGCAGCTGAGCAACATATTTTCAAGCAATTTCGATTCAAAAGGTATCTAAATCTGCTCTAAAAGTGTGCTGACTAGATTTTCAAAAATTAATTTATTTTATAGGTTTTTTTAGGTATGTAACTTTTAATCCAGACCTGACTTTGAAAATAAAAAATCAAACAAAAAAAAGTAAATCAAAGTTGTTCCTCTTGGTTTCCTTAGCCCAAATCACATTTCATCTTGTTTGGGAATTTGTCTAGAAACTTGATATGATGTTTTCAGTACCGTGGGGAGTCAGTGGCGGAATTGCTCTCTCATCTGTAATGCTGGATCAAAGGCAATGCATAAAGAATCAAATCACTTGGCAGCCTTGCTGCTGGACTGCTGCAATGAGCTCAAAAGAAATCTCCATTGACCTAATTTGAGTGACCTTTCTGTCTATATGGAACTGTAGTTTAGACAAATCCGAACGAATCCGAATCCGATGCACAGTTCTATTGGTTAGTACTATTTTTGGATTGTGCAATTAGGTGGTTCCAACAGAACCCAAAAAAAATTCTGTCCGAGCAAGTTGAAGGTTTCGAGTAACGCCCACTAAAAACGTATTTTGAGGGTGTAAAGGGGAAAAGGAAAAAATAAAGAATAGAAAAATTGTTGTCAGCCCGTGTAAAAGGTCAACATTTATAATTATTGAATATATTTCGAGTTTTTTGATCAATAGGGCCTTTTAAATTGAAAATGACCCTAAATTCCTAGACTCCGGTTCTCCCGTAATCTGCCATAAAATATGGCAGCACTGCCAACTCGAAATCCATAAGCATTAATCACTATGGACAGGGAGAAAGTGCAAATAAATATAGCCTTTTAGTTACCAAAAGTTGCAGAAAAATGTAACCAAAAGTGCAAAACAAAGTGCAGAAAAAGCCTGAAAGTGCAAGTAAATGTCAAAAAAGAGCAAATAACTCTTGTTTGGACTTAAAAAGTCATTCAAAGCCAGAGTACTCACGGTGCTTTCTTTGCTTGGTCATTTATAAGTTCTTATTTGAGACTAGTTTTGAGGTGAAGAGACCATGCTCCACAAGTAATTGAGTTCTATTGATTAATTCACGACCAAAAAAGAATAAAAAAGTCATTAAAAATACCCTAGAAAACAACCTCCTGAGTTTTCCATTCCTAGGGTGGCCTGATGGTTGTCTGTAACTAAAATATTGTCGAAATCTATTGAGCCGTTGTTCTACTATGGCTTTACCAAAGTCCGTTTTCGTCCTTCAAGAAAGTTGTTCAAAATTAGCCATTGAAAATTGCCCGGAAAATAGATTTCACCATTAGTTAACAAGAAAGACAAATAATTAAAGTATTGTTTGTTTTTCAAATATTTTCAATACTTTATTGTTAATAAGTTAACAATTTCAAGTAGCATTACTTCAATACTTGGCCGTGACCCAATGGGAGTGATTACCGTATCATTTTACGGACCTGCTGCCGTCTCTAACTGCTGTTAGCAGTGTAGGCTTGCCAAAAAAATCTCAGTTTTCAAGGGTCAGATTTTCGAAAAATGTTGCATTAATGGGCAATGGTATGGTTAATATGTTGAGAAGCATTGCAAAGTAATTTGAAAACAAATGGAGAAATTGGAAGCCTTCAATTAAACAAATTATTTGTTTTTAGGTTTAGTTGCGCCAGGAACCGATCTCCTCTGGCCATCTTGTTATTCAAAGTCGGGCATTCCTAATTTCAAAGTTCGGAAGAACCCTCTCAACTTATGTAGCAAAATTTTAGATAAAAGCAACAAAACCTACTTTTTTGCAAATACAATGTCAAGATTTGCTATTTCAACTTCAATCTGTGCAGATAAGAAAGGCATTGTTGCAATCACCAGGCCTAAACTTTCGTTTTAGTTACCTCGCATGCTCATCAGAAACACAGGTCTTCCGAACTTTTTTTCCCGCCAAAAATGATGACGTCACTAGTAATGGCTGGAATTACCAGAACTCAATTTCAAATGTGGCACACCTCTACACCTCTACACCTCAAAAGTGGTCTCAAATATCTTTGGAACTTCAAAATGATGTCTTCAAGTCAATTAAGCACCGTGTACCGCTACACTGATATATCCTTAGCTTGAAATTTTCAAGTTCATAAGGGCCTTTTAAGAAATATCGAGCTTAGTAGGCATGTATGCGAACTAAAGTACCATCATGAGAAAGCCATCCTATAATGTAAAAGGGACTCAATGTTCCAACAAGATGCGACTCATCGCATCATGCAAGTACAGTAGGCTGTACCTCATTTGACTATATAAGACAAGCCTTTAAGGCTAGTCTACACGTGAAACAAAACGGCAAATATTTGGTCAAATCCAAGACAAAATTTGCTTGATGGCAAATATTATTTTCTGTTTGTCAAATATTTCTGACTTTGACCATGTTGAAAAATTATTTGTCCTTAGGCTAACTTTGTCTCGTCGACAATCGAAATACACATCGACGCATGCAGGGTGTCCAATCACGAAACGATTATTGTGAAGTAAAAAGTTTCAAATTAACGAATTGAAGGACAAAACAATATTCCTCTAACTTTTGGCATCAATATCACCAAAATTGAACGTCATTTGTGAAAGATTGCAAGGATCCACGGAAATGGACGACATCAAAAGTCATCGATAATCAGTTGGTAGTGTTATAGACTAGTCACGTCTCAAATGCGTCAACTGACAGGTTCGGAGGAGTTTACAAGGTAGCAACGTTGCCAAATGGCAGTTATGACTGACTATGTTCACCAAAACAATTCGATAAAACCAAATGCACGTGGAGAGTAGAGGTCATAAAATGAATGGGGGGACAAGAAAATGACTGAAAATGACAGAAGATATTGTCAAGGCCCATAGCGTGGCGTTATGCGTAAGACTTTCCATCCAAATTAAATGAAATTGAAGGAAAGAAAAAGTCTTGGGCAGAAAGCAAGATTGAGTAAAAAATGTCGTTAAAACGTGACAATATACTCACGTGATATGCTTCATACGCGTCATATACTTACGTGACAGTATACAATTCACTTTCTAAATTACGGGACTCTGCTAAAGGTAACTGGTTTTCATACAGTATTTGGCAGTGCCAGTTCGTAACAATTTGAAAAAATGGGCAACCACTTTGGCCAAGGGGAAAAATATTACTGATGGGATCGAACTTCATGTTCGGTTCGAAACTTGATGGTTCGGTTCGATTTTAGGGTCCTTCGGTCGGTTCGTTTAAGTTCGGTGCGAACCTATTGTTAATCAGTCATGCCAAATTTTCAAATTTTTATATTTTTGTATATTTGGCTCATGCTTTGGATTGGAGAAATTTGAGACACCCTTTGAATATTCAAAGGGATAACAAAGAGACTCTGCATACTTCAAGAAAAAAATATCGAACCAAGAACTGGGTTTCACTTCATAAATGGCTTATGACTCATTTTGAAAGTACTTTGATGATGAAGTAGACATCCTTGATCTTTCAGGGTAGTTTGATCTTGGACTAGTGGATTTGCATTCATCTTCTGAAACTCAACATTTGGCAATTTTAGCAACAGTTGACCTTAGGAAATTTGCAAAAAGATTTTTTTCTAGGGAATTTTATGCACTTGATAAAATAAGTTTCATTTTACTTGTTTCCTACTCATTGGGAGTATGTCTCGTCACTTCGAGCGATATGTTGTGATGAATTTAACCGGAAATGGGAATCATGTTCAAGATTGGCCTGCTACTGCGAGTGCGGTATTGCCTGACAGATGGTAAACATAAACATAACTGAAAAGGCCCTGACCAAAGCAAAATACCAAAACAAGCTGGTTAAAAGGAATGTGTGAAAGAGACCAGGCCAAACTAATGCAAGGATGCAAATGAGTGACG
This sequence comes from Tigriopus japonicus, assembly GCA_010645155.1. NCBI lineage: Eukaryota > Metazoa > Arthropoda > Copepoda > Harpacticoida > Harpacticidae > Tigriopus > Tigriopus japonicus. The sequence continues at coordinate 207,338 of JAAGOF010000051.1, read as the reverse complement.
TCTTGGGTGGATGTGGTTGTGATTGACTTGGATTCAAAATGGAGCCAAGATCATCAGATCATTGCGTGTGCCTCAATCAAGGGAGCACCCTTGGCCCATTATTTTCCTCATTCATGACCTTTGGTTCTAATGGATCTAGATGGATCTAAAATGCGAAAGTTTGGCGACGACGCTTTGAAGCTTTTCCATGAGATGAAAAATAGAGAAGACTTACAAAAACTAATGTTGGGCATCGAATCTGTGGGGCTCAAAGTGGGCTTTGTTAAACGATTGATGCAACATGAGTGTTCGGTATCGAGTAGGGCTGGGATAAAGTTGCAATTTTTTAGCCCTAAAGTTGCAATATTTCTTGTGAAAAGATGCACTCTCTTTAACAAAAGTTACTAGAAGCTACTACTTTCTAACCTAAACAAATCACTTTTTCAAATACAAATGCCAAATTTGGCCAAATTTTGGTCTCAATTTTGGGCAAATGTTCGTAGTCTTTCCTTTAACCTTTGACTTCTTTAAGAACGCAGTTTTGCTTTGCACAAACTATTATAGAATTGAAGTAAACCATAACACTTTGAAAAGATCCTAATAAGTACGTGGAAGTAATATGATTCGAGCAACATCCCGCAGAATTTCAGTGATCTAGGCAAAAAAATGACAAAAGTTGCTAATTTTGATTAAAATGGCCAAAAGCTGTAATACAACCAACGCAACATTCAATCTGACGAACGAGCTTCGTTTCTATCTGAAAGACATTTGTAATATTTTAACTAATGTTCTGTCTGTGCAAAATATAGGTTCAACACTCTATCTACCGTTATTTCAAGCTGCAATTTTTGGTGCAACTAGCATTTAGCAACTTTATCCAAGTTCTAGTAATGATGTTCGGAAAAAAACGGAAAATCCCGAGATTGCACCTATCTTTATCGTGTGGAACACCTCTTAATGAAGTATGTCATCAAAAGGGCCTGGAAATATTTATTTCATTGAAAATATAAATACTTGACTATGCAAATTTGACCTGAGAGCTCTCAGGAAATGCTTTCAACCACTCAATTATTATTCGATTTTGGATGCCCACTTAAACTGATCCAAAGAACGCGTATTTTTTTCTTCTCCTGTGTTATTATTTAATTACTCTGCTTTTTTTTCCTTCTTTAAATTTCTATTAATATCCTCTATGCATACTTGTAATGTCATGGTTAGTCTCAACAACAAACAGTAACCATAAAACTGGCAATGTTCTCACATTTCACATGAATGAATACCAACGTACATAACATTGAGTCAATTATAAGCAAGGACTTAATACTTTTGAAAGAATCAAGAGGACAGCCCTCAATATCTGATGAATGATAACTTGGAGACCTCACACATTGGTTGCCATACGCAGACACATGATTCTGTGGGTGGGTGGGTGAGTAGGGGGTATCTTTTTAAGCCTGTCACATCATATTAAGTATTTTTGTCTTTTCAAATTCTGGATAGGCCTTTATTAAACCTCAGGAACAGGAGATGTGCAACAAAGTGTAACAGAATGTTAACCTAAGAAAACTAAGAAGAAAAGAAATCATCAAAAAAACATGATTTTTCAAAAATTCCAATAAAACAAGAAAACTTAAGGAGGTTTTGGGTGGGTCTTACTTGCACAACCAAAAATGAAGACTTGATAACCTAAGCTTTCATGGCAAGGTAATATGGAAAGATTCCGTGCATTGGGTACAACGGAAAACTAGGTACAGCAGAAAACTGGGTGCAACGGATAGTTGGGAACAACAGACAACTGGCATATCTCGTCACTCTAATTTCTCCCCAAAATCCCCAAATGGTAATATTTGAGAAAATACTCAAAATTTTAAGCCAGAATTAAATTGAGTTAGAAAGACCAAAGACGTTTTTAGTTTCAAATTCAACATTATTTTACTTGATGACTTTACTGTTACCCAGAAGGGTTTTTGCTTTTGGGGGTAATAAATGGACCTATCAAATTTACATAATCTTCTGCAGATCAGCGCATTTTCATTAATTTTAATTCAATAGACCCCTTAGTAAGCTCTTGAATTGTGTTGACTAGGCTTAAAAAACCGTTAGTTCAAAAGTTCTTTAGGTGGATAACTTTTAATCCAGACCTGGCTTAGATAAAAGTAATAAATAGGGACCCCCAAAAATATGAAATGGAAATAGCCAAACTATTTAAATAATATTTAAGGAAAAAAGGGCTAAATATTTAAATGTATTTATGGTAAGTGAGCTTTAAAACCTACTAAAAGCAGACATTTCACATAGTTGGCTGTTTAGTTAATGCCTTCTGGCATACATAAAATAACATACGTACAAATTACAATACAATACATGCCCTCTGATGAACATTAATTTCACACTAAATACAAAGAAACACATTCGCACTGGATTTCCTTCAATTTTCTATTGAATGCCTAACTTAGAGCTACGTTAGTAACTAGTAACATTACCCGTTACGTCACTTCAGAGCATTCAGGATCAGAATTTTTTTATTGCACTCTAAGTATTAAGTTACATAAAATTCTTTCAATCATATTGTTATTTTTGTCAAAGAAAATATGATCTATGTTTGTTGTACACTCTTAT
>JAAGOF010000051.1:128336-193588 GCA_010645155.1 Tigriopus japonicus | reverse complement strand
AGGGCCTACAAATTAGCGGTCAAAGAGCTTTGGGCCCACAAGTACAGTACTATGGATGGCTCTCGGGCCCACTATTTTGGACTTTCTCCATAGCTCCTGGGCCCACCAACGACCACCCTTGGGCCCACATTTGGGCCGAGGCCCACCGGTTGCCGACCCCTGATCTAGACCAATCCAACTCAGCTTTGCTCTTTTTTTGTTTTCTATGTGTAGTAAATCTCAGGGTGGAGTTGTTTGGGGTAATTAACCCTTTGTGATATAAATGTCGACTTTCCTCAGTTATGAACATCTTTGACTCAACAAAATGAGGACATCATCATCCGCATATTGTAAAGCCTTTCGCATTTTGAAATTCCATGGCTGACTCAGCCAAGTGAATCAGGTCGTCTGCATATTGGAGATATTGAATGGAATTATGATTGAATGCGGGTCCTTAGTGAGCAAGGGCTTCAGGGAAGTTGGACACATTGAGATTGAAGAGGATTGGTGATAGTGGATCCCTCTGCGGAAGGCCAATGAATGTGAAGTAGCAGGGGGATAGGTCCTCACCAGAATGAATGGAGCATTTGAGTCCTGCATAGATGTTGGCCAACAGGACACATATGGAATGCGGAATTCCCCACTTGGTTGGAGTTTGAGGAATTATTGCGTTTGGTCCACCCTATCGAATGCTTTAGAGAAATCCACAAAGCATCTGTCAACTCTCCTCTTAGTGCTGATGTTCACGTGAACGATTTCATAGAGGAAAGTGGCTGTTGAGATGGTCAAGTGGCTTCTCCAGGAGCCGAATTGAAACTCAGGGGAGAAGATCACAATCCTTGGCCAATCCTGAGATGCGGGTAGCTACTAGTACTTGGGCGAACATCATTTTCAAGAAGGGGGGGTTCCAAGTCAATGGTCCGATGATTGTCTGGAATGTTCTTGGGCCCCTTCTTATGGATGATGAGGATGGCTGACTCCATCCAATCCGGTACAAAAAGATGTTTGGAGGCTTGGCTGAAGAGACCTTACATGAGTGGTTGGATTTGGGTCAGGAAAAGTGCAAGTTGAAGGGGAGAAACCCCAGATGTCTTGTAATATATTTATAAACAATTCAGTTTTCAACCAACAAGCATCTGCAAATCAGACTTTAATAAAATGCAATGTCAAGTCAAACTTCATACTATAATCATATTCTAATTGTAAAAGCCAAGAAAAGTATTGTTTAATTTTAGTTCATATTTGAGTAAAAAAACCTTGACTTTGAAAATAAACAAGTATGCTGTTGCCACAGGGAGGAGACGTGGCGTCGTGGTTAGTGCAGTTTCCTATAATGAGAGAGGTTCCAGGTTCGATTCTCCTCTGCAACCTTTCTCAAGGAAACTTTTAGACGTTAATTCACACCCACAGAGGGAGAACCAATCTGATCCCGGACATGAGATTGCCTCTCGGAAAAACTTTGGACAATGTGATGGCTGGCTTCGCTGGCCGGGCGAGACTCAACCCTCCGACCATAGCACCACCAATAAATAAATGGATTTGAAAAAAATGGTAAACCTTTGTATTTAATTTTGAAAATGTTTGCCATTTATGAGATTTTAACGTTCTTAAAACCTACAATTCTGAACTACTGGGTTCAAATAGTGAGTGAGCATTACAGAATTAAATCGCATTGAAGTTCAAATCCAAAGTGGAATGAGAGTGCTCGTATTAGCCACCTTGACTTTATGGGAATTCGAACACGAATCGAGGAGATTGATTTCATAAACTTGTATCTTCCTTCTCTGATGCAATGAGCTTTTAGAGGAATGCTAAGAACATGGTTGGAGCAAAAAGCACCCAATTTTTTCCCTTAATTGAACATGTTTATTTGAATGAGTTTCTTAAAAAAATACTTTCTGTCACTTTCTGACATTTTTTTCGAATGAATAAAGACATTTTCTGCCACCATTTTCTGCCAGACTGGCTTTATTTCGTATGGGATCACTGCAATCCAGAACAGGGGCTGGGGGTAATAGTGGATAGTTTCTAACAAAAAGAATGTCATATCTCACAGTATCATTGTGATTAAATATTGGTTCTTATCGTCCAATCTGCTGTTGTTTTACTGGCGAATCTGCCGTTGTTTTGAATCCTGTCTTTAAAGACTGGATTGAACCAACCCTGAAATTCTGCCCAGTTTGCCTATGAACCAGACACCAAATGACATTTTGAAGCCAAAAATAGCAGCTTTTTTAGCAACTTTCGTCGAATTGAGTGCAAATTCTAACAGATATTTTTTGCAAATTTAGGCCCAAAAACCTCAACTCATTCTCCAAGGGTTCTGAGAAACAGTATATCTCGACATCTATCACAAGAATTGAAAACAAAATCAATTGGAGTCTAACACAATCACTCACAGAGAGGTAGACACAATTTTGAGGGACAAATTAGGAGCATTTAGGGCAAAATAGGGAAAAACCTGAAAACCCCGAAAAATCCGCCCAAAAAACTGCCGAGCGTGTTTTCGGGTTTAATATCAACCGGGGAACCCTGGTGACAAGCCTTGAGGGAATAGAGATTATTGTTGGTTGTTTGCAACAGAGCGGTCCAGGTCAACTTCAAAAGTGCCCTACAAAACGATAAACGCGACTGGTCCATTATTTCGTGTCTAATAATATCTGTATCTGACGGGAGTTGTTCAATTCCAGAAGAAGAGTGAGCACCCACGGAATGTGTGCTAAAATGTGCGAAAGCCATCTAGGTGACAGAATGGCAGTTTTCTGTAAATTGGTCAATATTCGGCATCGCGCCACGTAGACATGCTAAATAGTATTTTTGTTATCCTTTGCTTTCCATTTAATGTGTAATCCAACACTTCTATTCCAAACAAAGGCATTCTTAAAAGAATTATTTCCAAATCTTACCTTTGCTGCCAGGATGGAAACAGTCAAGTGACTTGATTGACTCGAAGGCTTTTAGACTCCACCTGCTAAAGTCAAAAATTTAGACCGGCCACTTAGGTACTTGCTTGTACACTGGAAGTTTGTCGAGTGTTTGACCTTTTCATGCACCTGGGCAAAATAATAATTCACACTTGAAACTAAGGCCAAATGATATTCTTGAGCATATTGATTTTCAAAAAATGATCTATCAATTTAGAACAAATGTTATTGAAGACATTCCATACGTGTGCTCACATTTTTAAGTATGGGATGGGTAAGCAAGATTACATCCAAAAGTCGTAATCGTCATGTAATGGAAACCACTCTCTTTACCCTAAACGTAGAAATGCGTCCTAAATGAGGCAGTAAAAGCCTTTTAAGACAGATTTTGTGGAAAGAGAATCATCACTGAGCTCAGATCAGGTGGTGTTAAACCAATGATGGGCAATGAATAACATTGGGTAAGTTATCACTTTAAACAAGTATTTGCACCTTTTCTATCTCTATGTGTTAGACATTCCACTTGTCTTTTCTCCCATAATATATTTTCTCTTTTCGATATGTTTTCTCTTTTGGATAACAGTAGAAGCCAATTGATGCTGAGACTAAAAGTAGTCACAATTCTTTCCATTACTTTCATTCATAGGTACAAGGTCATATCGCATATGAACATTTTCTTCACATGCAAAAACTCTCTGGTGATGCTGCTTCAAATGTACCGATTTTGTATTCTTTGCTTGGCAACTAGACCCACACGAAGACGTCAGTCCAGGATTTTTTCACTTTTACCACAGGTGAGTTATGAAACGGCAAGCTATTGTTTTGCTCGAACGTTTTCATTGTTATCTTTTATTGATTAGAGTTTACGGACTGATTTTGATATGCGTTTTTTTTTCAATTTCAGTTCTCTTGGGGTGAATCGATTCCCGAAGCTTCAGACATTTTATTTTCGAACTGAATTTGAACAAAGCAAAAAGACATGAACAACAATTCATTAGTGTCCAATTCATTGAAGCCCATGTTTCTGACGACAACCTTGGCTTATGCAAGAAGCACTGGAATCATGGAGTGGGAGGCTAGCAATGATAATTATGATTTCCAGTAGAAACGAGTCAATAACGCTCTTCTGCAAATGAGACCTTTCTTTTGTCGAGTAGACTACCTATTTCAATTTTCAGCTCAATCGAACGTCGGAGTCAAAAGTTCTGCTCTTTCAAAGCTCAGTGCAAATCCTACCGAGAATGAATGAACTAGCCTTTTTGTGGTAATCGTTTTATCACAAAAGGCGGGCGAGTTCATTCATTCTATGCTCTCTTCAGTAGATAAGTTTGAGAAGGCACAACACTTCACTCTGACATTCGATTGGGCTGAAATTTGAAAAACGTGTTTTTCTCAATGCGAGCCCATTCTCACTTGCAGAAAAAAACGCAAATGGCTTGTTTCTACTGGAAATCATAATTGTCATTTCTAGCCTCCCACTCCATGATTTCCGTGCTTCTTGGCTTATGCAATCGAAACAAAAGAATAAATTCAAATTTTATGGAAGGTTCGAATTTCTTAAACTTAGATCGTGCTATTTTTTTGGTTGCGGATTTCCTACTACCGCTGCAAGGAATGTGATTCCTTGCAAAAATAAATCATTAATGAAATAATTTCTCATTTTCTGTTTTTGACAACACTCTTTTATTTCCTAATTAATGAACAAAGTGAAGGTGCGGAGAGTCTTTTGCTTGTGTTTTATTTCTTCAATGAAATGCATATTACACACACAGGGTGACACATAAATATTTGCCTGTTGGCAATCATTACAAAAACACTTATTTTTGCCTTACTAATTGCAAACAAAGAAGGTTTACAAAATGAAATATGTTTATCACTTATCAGTCATTTGCAAACTACTTTTATATTTTACACATTATTGTCAGGTTGTAGGAAAACACCAAAATGAATTGATTCCCTAAGGCTCTGTTTTTGGTAAAAGTTGATGTGTTCATGATTTGAGAAGCACCCAAATGACGATATACAATACAATTACCCCTTTATGGTTGGTTTCCGTGGATTCAAATTTTGATGATGGTTCAATGATTGTCAAAAGAGCAAATCAGGTTTTATAACATGGTGTGAATTCTGTTTGAGTCGGGTTGTACAAGTGTTGGAAAAATCCAATGGAGGTTTTCAGTTGTCTGGATGCAATTTAGGCTTTTGATATGATACGTTTATTGCAACTCAAGGTCATGTCAGGTTATATACGTTACAATAGACAAATTATATTGTGGTATCACAGGTGAGTTGATTAGAATGGTTTCAGTGCACATGAAAGAAATGAAGAGGAGATTGACAGACAATACAAATACAATTGGGTAGAGGGAGATGATGAAAATCTTGGTTATTGCAGTAGATAGGGTGGGTCAGATTGAACAGATCCTTCGACAGTTCCCGTCTTTGGTGGAGTTGGGCAGGAAGCCGGATGAAGGTGCGTGACTGCCAATATTCCAAAGGATGTCGGGCCAAGGACAATAGGGTGTTGTCAAGTCTTTGACCGGAAAGGACAGCATATGTCCAGACATCACCTCTGGAAAGGTCAGGTTCCTAACACTGTTGGACACTAAACTTGCCAGCCCAATGGTGAAGGGCTCAATTTCGCATAGGAAATGCGTCCATGCATTATTGGCATATTGGGGCACGCAGAGGTATCTTTTGAGGAATTTGGTGACGGTGGCATGGGCGGATTTGAGGGCGGATTGGGCGGAGTTGGGAAGCTAGAGGTGCAGGCCGTAGAGGAAGATGGGGGTGATGTAATTCTGGAAGACTTGAAGGACAATTGGCAGAGAAAGATTCTTCCTGGGACCGTCAGAAGATATTTGCACCAACTAATTTTGACAAACTATGTCATCATCAGGGTCCAGGTCAATATCTCTTGGTCCTGTTAAATTTTGAGACATTTTTCTTGTTAAATCATGAAGTTATTCAATCTGTTCTGGAACCATTAGCTTTCTTCTTCTCGCCAAAAATTAAACGTCTTACATTTCAAGGTGAGTCGATATGACTGTAATTAATCTTGCATTCAATTGATCCAACTTTAATCACTCATAGGCACCCTCCATATGTAAAGCAACTGATTTGGGTGTGATTTTGAAATACGAGATCAAGACAGCTCTTGTACAATACTTTTTCGAAAACAATCAGGAATTATGGACATTGGAAAAACTGCCGGAATCTACTTATGGGATCATGTTCCTTTGGCATCATTGATCACTCGTATTGAAAAGCTAAAAGCAGCTGATTGAAAGATGTACAGCAAAAGCTATTTTTAGGTTTTGTTCTTTGATTATTGAAAACCGAAGGTATACAAGATTTTGTCTCGTTTCTGAGGCGGCAAAGATTTATGTGTCACAGTGTATATTACATCATTACAGTACATGACTGTGTGTTTACATTTGCTTCCTTTTCTCAAGGTCAAACCGCTTAGTACCGACAAAGGCTTAAACCTAAAAATAAATTCAATACATCTGTTTATCTACAGTAAATTCTATATTATTATTATTGTCTGCCCAAGTCGACCCATTGTATATATCTTTCGGCCAGCAGATCGAGTTTGCACGAATGCAAATCAGGGACAACGGTTTGTCATATTTGAAAAGTGTAAACGCAATTAAATGCGTTTGGTTTGTTTGCTACAAAAGGTAACATCAAATTTGAGGTTAAGAGAAGGAGTGCTTAGTGATTAGCTACATGGAAGCATTTCAATGAAAATCAAAAATGGAGCAAAGCCACCTATTGATGAAAATGAATTGACTCCATGGCGCAAATGTAGTGACACCGTGGTTAAAATGTGAAAGCACTTTTGACATCTCATTGGTCAGAGCACATTTTTGCCTTTGAAAATAAACGATGTTATTGTTAGGGGTTAGAGATAAAGCTAATCAGATGAAACTAATTATTATTTTGATGTTGCATTAACCCGATTAGATACCAATGTAGGTAGTCGTTTAAATTGACTTCAAAGTTAGTCTGTTCCAAATTTAGCTTTTCGAGGTAGATACTTCTGGTCCTACAGAAGTGAATAATGAAACAAACAAAAAACGCCAAACCATGTGGACTTGTACCGTCGATCCGAGTTGTAAGGGTTGAAGTTCTTTCGATTTTTTGTCCCTGCGAGCTTTGACGGATGAGCTAATTTCTTCTCTTCTCTCTTCGGCATATGCCACTTCCTCGTCCCTAAGACGGAGAAATTTATTTCGGTGCGCAGGGTTTTGAGTGCGTTGACATCGACCAAATAACCACTGAGCTGGACTCAGACCGTCGTCTCTGGGAGTATTCCGCCACTGCAGGAGGGCGGACCGAAACTCAATCCAGTTTGATGAACATTTCTCGAGGAGAGTCTTCATTGCCCTCACTGCTGCTTCTGCGTGTCCATTAGATTCCGGATGGTATGGGGCGCTTAATTCATGAAAAATATTCATCGTTTTGCACCATTTGTCAAAGTCGGATCTGAATTGCGGGCCCCCGTCCGTTCTGATCGTAACCGGGATTCCGTAATCCACCATCCATTCTGTTAGGCAGGCAGTCACTGCACTAGTGTCGGTTTTTTTCATTTTGGACAGGCACGGCCAACCAGAATACCGGTCCACCATTACGAGGTAGTTTTTTCCCGCCAACGAGAAAAGGTCCACGGACACGGACTCAAATGGGCGACTGGAATGTGATTGAATCAGGGGCTCACGTGGTTGACTTGGCCGTGTTTCTAAGCATGGTCTGCATTTTGAAATAACCTGATCAATATCATTGTTGATTCCGGGCCAGAAGTACATCTCTCGCGCATGAGCCTTAGTGCGCCGTAGGCCCTGGTGTGATCGGTGCAACTCGTTCAGGATTTCGGGCCTTGCAGCTTGCGGTATGATGATCCGGTGATTGTGAAACAACAATAAACCACTCTCCTTGTCCCACGAGATGTTCTCCCATTGCTTTTGATAGAGTCGCGGCGGATGATTTTGTGGGAGCACTTTTGGGTTCTTCTTGTTGCTTAAAGCAGCGATAATTGTTTGGTAATTGGTGTCGGATTTCGCAATCTCCGACAGTGAGTCTATAGCAAGGTCGTTGGAAGTTCGAAGAGTTCTCACCAAGGTGTGATATTCTTGTTCGTCGATCTCTTCTTCACCATCGTTGTGGACCGGTGATCTTGATAACGCATCTGCAATTTGATGGTTTTTGCCAGGTGTCCATTGGATGTCAAACGTGTAGGGAGCAAGTTTTTCTAATATACGTTGAAGGCGTGAATTATCGATTGCGTCCAGGTTCGACCGAGCAAATATGCCAAGCAATGGCTTATGATCAGTAATGACCCGGAATTTTGTCCCCATCAAATAAAGTCGACAACTGAACACTGCCCACTGAATAGCTAATGCTTCAACTTCACACACTGCGTATCTTGTTTCGGCGTCTGTTAATGACCTCGAACCGCACTGGATCAATCGGGTCGTTCCATCATGGTTAGTTTGAGTGAGCGCAAATCCAAGATCTTTTAACTGAGAGACATCCGCGAGTAAGGTTGTTGGGAGTTTTGGATCAAAATATGCTAGAATTGAACCATTTGGGTCAGTGAGGATATCCTTTACTTTTTGGAAAGCTTGCTGTTGCGGCTGAAGCCATTGAAAAACTACGTCTTTCTTGAGAAGCTCGCGTAAAGGCTGAGTGGTATGGGCCAGGTCGGGAACGAATTGGCCAAGTTGGTTGGCCAGGCCGAGAAAGGAACGAAGATCAGTGATGTTCCCCGGGGTAGGGAATTTCGAGATTGCTTTAACTTTGGCTGGGTCAGGAGCGATTCCCCCTTCTGATATAACATAACCTGCAAAGACTACAGATCGCCCCATCTGGATCTTTTTTTCGATAGGGTCATACTGGCTTCCTCGCATTTTTTGAGCACAATCTCCACGCGATTGTAGATTTCTTCAATTGTGGAGGCATATATCAAAATATCATCCACAATCTTCTTCACACCAGCCACGCCAGCAAGAGCCCGATCGCCACGGGCACAATACTCGTCCCCGGACGCGTTAAGGCCCATAGGGGCGCGACGAAAGCGAAATTGTTCAAATTGCGTTAAGAACGTCGTCAGATGGCGGGACTCTTTGTCTAGCTCAACCTGCCAATAACCCTTTGTAGCATCCAAAGCAACAAACCACCGCGCGCTTGATGGAATCGACGATGCCAACTGTTTTGGTGATGGAAATGGGTGTACGGGACGTCTGACGTACTTGTTTAAGGCACTATAATCAACCACCACTCTTACTGAACCATCTGGCTTTGGTACTCCAATGGCTGGACTGACCCATTCTGACGGCTCGTCTGCGGGTTCAATTATCTCAGAGTCTTTCATGAATTCTAATGCTTCTTTGTACTGATCTGTTAAGGAGTATGGCACACTACGCACGGTTGTTGTGCAAGTCGGAGTGATTTCGATGTTTGACATGAGTTGAATTTTCATCGGTCTCCCTTTCATTGGTCTTAGCCCATTAGTCGTGTCAAAGACTTGCGGATACGAGTCAATCAAAGCTTTTATTATTGCGAGTGAATTTGTACAATTTTTGGGGTCAAGTTTCTCCGTCGTCGCTTTTGGAGACTGAGTTGGTGGCGCGTACAAGAGCCTCGTCCTCTGGAAGTAAAGGAAACGTCTCGGGTAGCATGCCGAGTGGGATCATATTATGCCAAGATAAGAGAAGTTGATCCTCCATGTCAGGAGTGACGAATGCAGTGATCCCGGTCTTGTACTTTCCCAAATGCCTGAGCTCGAGATCAACGGCCCCAACGCACTTCATTTCAGTCTTGTTGGCGGCAATTATCTTCCTTTTGCGTTTGGGATCCACTGGAATACTGAATTTGTCAATTAGATCAAGGGACACTTGTGTTTCGGTTGCCCCTGTGTCTGGAAGCACGGCAAGTTTAAAGGGGCGTCCTTGTTTTGGAAAAACTTCAATGTGAGCTCTTGGAGTGGGGCGATTTGAGAAGATTGAATCGACATGAATCAGAGATGTAGAGATTTCTTCTGACTCAGAACTACTTGCTTTAATTGTTGCCGGACGTTGGTACACTTCGTCTGACATTTGAGGGTTAAGGAATCTTCTATTTGTAGCCATGCAAACATTTCCAAAATGACCACACCTTCCACATTTGCGGCACTCCAATTTATTCCCAGGGCAGTCAATCTTTTGATGAGCCGTTGATGGGGCTCCGCATCCGTAGCATCTGCCTTTGAGATCGTCCCAATGTCTGGGCGGTCGATATTTTTCATTCTTTCTTCTCTTGTAAGATGAAATCGCATCGACTTCGACCACTTGGAATTTTGAAGAAATTGAATTGTCCACCAATGAGGCTATTTCTCGCGACTGTGCACAACGCACCAAAGATTCTCGCGAAGGGTTTTCTTGTCGAAGGAATTCCTCACGTAGTTTGGTGTCGCTCGTTCCTGTGACCAATCTTAAAATAAAGAGATCGTCCAATTGAATGTTCTCGAGTTCCGCTTCCTGTCCATCAACTTGCAATCTCAGATACCAATCACTGAAAGGTTCTCCTACTTCTTGGCTCCAGGAGAAAAACTTGAAACGTTGGGTTAGGATTGGGGTATTGGTAACAAATATGCGTCGGAGGTGGTTTAAACATCCCTCAGATCCATATAATGGTGTGACGGGTTCTATTTTCATCGATAGACTTTGCTGGAGTTTTAGATCCAAACAACAACGTAGGTATGCTTGTTGCTCGGCCAAAGAAAAACGTTCCATGCGATTCGATGAAAAATAAGCGTTGAAGTTCTCATGCCAGGTCCGAAATTCCCCCAACGTAGATGAAGAAAGAAGCTTTTCTGGTTTTAGTGTGTTGTTGATCATCCTCGGGCTGTTGATTCTTGAATCACTGGTCTCAGACGAATTAGATGATTGATGCGATGTATTTGAAGACTGGGACAATTTGAGGTTGGTGATATAAACCTGAACTTGTTCTACGAGATCAATAGGTTCATACCAAAAATTTGGCATCCTTCTCTTCTAGATCCGGGTCAAAAGCCTCCAGAGCCACTAGACTGGCTTGGAATGAATCCGTGGCATCGAGACAGCGTTGGCAGTAAATTTCAAGGTTGTTTATCACTTCTTCAGGAACAAGGTTCTGGTTTGGACGGTCTCGTATTGCACAAAAAACGCTTTCCAAGAGCCGAAGAGCCCTTGTCACACTACTTTTGTAGCCTCTATGACTTGATCGAGCACGATCCCCGTTAGGGTAAAAAAATCCTGCCGATTGCGCCATGTTAAGTGATAATGGAACGCGTACTCGAGTAGATTGGTGAAATGATACTGATTTATTTACGGAGCGACGAGATAACAAGTTATTGTGAAATTGCGTTAGCTATAGATTCTAGTTATGACTGAACACTTCCAAAAATCCTCCTCGGTTGGAGTGATCGAGAGATCATACTTGGGCTGTTTGGTTGTGGGAGTTCGGTGAGATGAGCCTGCTCCACTGTTTTCTTCGGGTCTTTTACGTCGTTCCGAAATTGTAGCGTTGACAGTCCTTGAACCAAGAAACAGCGTCTTGTCCAGAAGTCGGATGCCAGTTTTAAGCTCCTCATCTATACCCACTTGAAGTTGGGTGCCAGAGGTTTTGTTTCCAGCTTTGAAGGTTCCTTCGACGTCTTTAAAACTGAAGACGCGAAATTTACCTGAAAGATTGTTTTGGGCAAGTAACATGTTCATTACTTTATCCTTGTAAGGGCCAATACAACCTGGAACATAGATGTACATCCGATGTAGGCTTCCAAAATCTCCTCTGGCCCAAGCCTTCAGACGTACACCACTGTCGTCTTTATAGTTGGCAGTAAACTGGTCCAACCATGCAGCTGATTCAGCGTTAAGGCATCCAACCCTTCCGCATCCTGATGGGGCAAAGTATGACCATTGTGATTTAAATATTAAATGCCCAGTCATCAATTCAGAAAAGATCGCTCCATCCAGAGCAATTTGAAACTTATCCCAGATGACTTGAGCAATCCTTCCCCTGATATCCTCATTAGTACAGATAAAGCGCTCATGAGGATGGGTGGTTGCCGATACTTTCGCGGCAGTAGCCGAAAATAAAGCACGCACTTCATTGTTGGATTGAAGGGTTTCAGCCTCTCCAAGGACTCCTAGGTTGTTAAGAGCCGATTGGGTTACTGGTGGGTCATCAGTTGGATCTTCTACAATGAACGATCCAAGATCCTCATTTTGTTGGGAGTTCCTGGACGTATCTATCGTCTCCATACGAGGGGGGTTTCTAAGGGAGTGGGACTTAAAATATCTCGATTAGAATCATTATTACCCGAAGCGCCGGTCTGGACCATGGCCTTAGGTGTTAATTTAGTATCCAGAAGCTTGGACTGGTTTGGGTTTTCACCAAGAGAGCTTCTGGGTCTCTTGAAACAGGTATTTCCGGTGTTTGCTTCCGAGAATTGGTTGGACACATTGCCCGGTACGTCATTGGGATCATTGGAATCCATGGACTCCTGCGATCACTTCTGACACGCTTGAAAGTGAGTTATATCACAGTAGGACCTAAAAGCAAAGAAATAAATTCAGCACGTGGAATTCAACTTGTTTACTCTTCGGTCTCGAGGTTGCGTTTTTTTCCAGGATCTGAGTAATATACATAAGTTTTTTGGTCTTATGTTTTCGTTTTTATGACAACATCACCTTCTTCATGATGTAACCAAAGTTACACAAAAGTATTCCTGAAAATAAATCATCATCATCATTCTGAAACACCATTGACATCATCAGGAGTGTTTTTGGCTTACTAATACATGTCACACATTTTGTGAACCTACCCATAGATCATGGAAAAAAGAATCCTTGACCTACCAAATTGGAGAAACACTTTTCAATGTGTAAGAGGAGGATCTAAATATTTCAAGCCTAACTCTATAGCTCATTAATCTAATACTTAATTGCTCAAAAATTGTTTTCATTTGTATACTTAGTCCTAAATATATACTACATACTTAGATTAAGCTGACCCAAAGCCAGGGGAAAGAGGGAATTGTTTTAATCAATGGCCGAAACCAAGGATTCAAAAAGTAAAAAAAACTGATTTGTCTAGGTGTACTGCACCAAAAGAGGGAAAACAAGAATGCATTGTAGAAAAAACCCAAGTTATTGTTGTTTGCATGCTTTGTGTTAAAAAGATTCCTAATTTCAAATAAAGATAATACATGTTGTTTCAATAATAGTTGAAATCAATTGAATGGTAAGATGTCTTATGTCAGTATAATTGTAAGGTATAATTGTTGTGTATCTCAAAGATTTTGATCTTATGATTCAAAACCAGTAAAGAAGTAATGTCTGATGTTGTTAACAAACAAACATACATAATCTTTTTATAAAAGTAATTTGATAAACCCTCTTTATATAAATGTTGACTAAGTTTACATGAAAACAGAAAAAGCTTATTTTGTTGGGAAAACTTAAAATTATGAATTGAAAACGGTGTCTGCAGTTAAAAGTAGATAGAAGCATTTTGTCTGACAACAATGGTATTATTATTTCTATTGGCAATATTATTTGAGGAGACTCCATAAAGTCAGCATGTATTCAGGTTAAGAGCAAAAATCTGATTAAATCCTTTTCTTCTATATTTAAATACTATTCTTGATTTAGTCATCCAGAATTCTTATGTCCAGGTTTGAGTGTATTTAAGATCATATCCATCATCCAAGTTCACTTGTGCGATATTGAGTTTCAGTTAGGTATGAGCATGAAAAATAATGTGATGGTAGAGGATCGTGTTGCCAAAGAACGCAACAAAATGCATGGACAATTATTGAATTAAATATGACAGAGACATCGTCTGGGTACAAACTTGTGCAAGAAAGCGTTTCTAGTGTACTTCCTTTGATATTTTTTGGTATCATGAAATGATCTTTACTGTACTTTGAACAGAGCGTTCTGGCTTGTTTGGATTGTTTTAAGCTTCCCCTTTTCGCCGCTCCGATTTTTCTAGCGCTAGTGTTCTGATAACGTTTATTTTCCATGAGATTCTTTAGTGACAACCAATTCAATTAATATCTGCACACGGTGTTCCGAATGGCTTTTTAGGTTTGAATCAAAATACCCAAAGACATCATGGCACTTTTTGGGCTCAAAATTTAATGGGGAACAACTTTAGTTTTATTGTATTATGTAAGTTTAGGTCAGGGGAAAAAGTTATATACCTAAAAACCTATTAATTATAACATTTTTTAATCAACTATTTGACCCAAATTTAGAGACTATTTAGTTACCCCATGAATTCAAATTGAATAAAAATTCATTCAGCAACAACTGAGTTATTTGACTTTGAATGGTCCATTTTTGACCCCAAAAGGCCGAAAAACGCTTCAGTTATATGAAAAATCTAATTCCCAAAGATTTCATATAGCTTTTCAATATCGCAAAAATAAATGAAATTTTTTGAGTTTTGGAGCTCATGTCAAAATAGTCCAGAATAATATAAAATATCACTTAAAATGCACTTGAACAAGATTTTTGGGAAGCATATTTCATAACTATTTAGAGTACGCCATGATGTGTGTTCTACCAAAATTACAAATAAATATTTCTAACAGATTCATATTCAAATTTACGATTTCTAGAAGGACCATGTTCAAAATGAACTAAAACCGAAACTTGAAACATTAACCGATTTTTTCAAAACTTCTAAATATTACACAACTTTGAGTTTCTTTGATAATGCAAAATACTTTTTATTGCAAAATGTATTTAAAGTGCCTTTTCAGTGATATCTTTTATATTTTTGAGCTATTTTGACATGAGCTCCAAAACTCGAAAAATTTCATTTATTTTTGCGATATTGAAAAGCTATATGAAATCTTTGGGAATTAGATTTTTCATATAACTGTAGTGTTTTTCGGCTTTTTGGGGTCAAAAATGGACCATTCAAAGTCAACTAACTCAGCTGTTGCTGCATGAATTTTTATTCAATTTAAATTCATGGGGTAACTAAATGGTCTCTTAATATGAGTCAAATAGTTTATTAAAAAATGTTATAATTAATAGGTTTTTAGGTATATAACTTTTTCCCCTGACCTAAACTTACATAATACAATAAAACTAAAGTTGTTCCCCATTACATTTTGAGCCCAAAAAGTGCCATGATGTTTTTGGGTATTTTGATTCAAACCTAAAAAGCCATTCGGAACACCGTGTGCAACTATTTGGCGGAACTAAGCAAGTTCTGAACATGAATATTTGTGGCAACGAGCGGGTTGGGTGTGGTGGAGGTTGCCACAAACACGTCCATTCAGGACGAAATATTCACGAGTAAGAACGAGCTAGTGGGTGTTATAAACTTGGACGGTTTGGCTAGTGTCTGATTGCCCTGCCTACTCTGCCTTAACACAGAAGGCCTCGTCCACGTCCATTTCGGGCTTTTTAAACGCTTGCAAAAATATGTTGCATGATAAAATAAGTCATGTCGATGACTTATTCAGAGATAATAAATTATTATTTTCACCCTAGAAATACAATAAACCACTTGGAAGGGACCTAGTAAGGTTGGGTTAGACTTGGATGTTTACATTCGAAATAATATGTTTTTGATGCTGAGTTTTGGCTTGTAAAGGTCTCAGCACACAAAGTGTGCCAAAATTTAACAAAATGTTTTTTTTTCCCCTATACTTGTGCCTTAAAGGCTTGGATGTTTTGTGAAAGATACTAAATTTCACCTTTTGTGCTTGTCTCTAGTATGCACGTAGAAAGCGTCCAAACAGATGATTTTAGTAAATTCGAATGTATTTCCTTTTTCTAGACAGATAAGGGTAAACTTAGAACAAGCAAGAAGCACTGGAATCATGGAGTGGGAGGCTAGCAACGAGAATAATGATTTCCTGTAAGAACACTTCAATTACGTTCTTCTGCAAATGACACCTTGCCTATGTTGACAAGAATACGTATTTCAATTTTCAGCTCTATCGAACGTCGGAGTCAAAAGTTATGCTCACTCAAAGTTCAGTGCAAATCCTACCGAGAATGAATGAACTAGCCCTTTTGTGGTAATCGTTTTACCACAAAGGGCGAGTTCATTCATTCTATGCTCTCTTCAGTACATAAGTTTGAGAAGGCATAACTTTTCACTCCGGCATTTGATTGGGCTGAAACTTGAAATGCGTGTTCTTCTCAAAGCAAGCCAAGTCTCATTTGCAGAAGAACGCAAATGGTTCGTTTTTGCTGGAAATCATAATTCTTATTGCTAGCCTTTCACTCCATGATTTCCGTGCTTCTTGGAACGAGCAGGGAAACATAAATCGCTACACGTAACTCTAGAAATGTGAAGTCATAAATTTTGTTGACCTAATAAACTGCAGGCATCAAGGATAAACAAGGTGCTTTTCTTTTTAAGAAAGCACACTTACACTCAAAGAGCCAGAACTTTCAATGAAAATAATGTTGTTTAACACCTCGATATTAATCTCACTTTGATGCAGACCAAGCTCATTAAAAAAGAGAATGCTCAATATTGCATATTTTGTTTGAATTGTCTGAATTATGAAAACTCAATATTTATATTTTCAACTAGAGGATCTTAAACCAAGCTTGAAAAATTCGCCAATAGATGGCGTGAAAACAAGTACTAAGCACTAGGCTCACAAGTCTTTTCTCTTTACTTGTCCAACCTTATTGGCGAATTTTTCAAGCTTGGTTTAAAATTTTTCAGGCTCTCTCAAAGCACTCATTTTACGGATTTTTTAATAGGGTGAGCTCGCTAATTCCAAGAGAAACTTACTCTCTTCAGTACGTAGCTTACAGACATACACAAGACTTAACTTTTGACTCAGACGTTAGATTGCCATCTTTGTACTAACTCTTTTTTTTTCTTTTCTTGCTGGACATGAGGATTGACTGAAATTTCTTTCTCAATTGTTGAGCATCTTCATCTGGGTAGAAATGCCACATGAGACAACCAGTCTGAATACTTTTCCGGACTTTGTTACAATCCCACCAACGATCCCCATGGAAACACGTGTTCGTATCAGAGGGTTGCGGATTGGCTGGTTTCATTTGAAGCATCTTCCACAGACGATTTCTTGGATCCAGGGAACATATGCCACTCTCTAAGATAACAGCTGAGATGATCATCTGATCGTAATTCCAACGGGTCTCCTCGTTGGCTAAAACGGTGGGTCTGCAATTGAAGTTTAGAGATGAGTTTTGGCTGTTTTATAGGGTTCACAGTGTTTTTTTGAGCGGGAGAAGTCCTTTTTAAATTTCAAAAACATTTAAGACCACTTTTGTGGTGTGAAGGCAATACCGCAGATGTATTTGAATTATGTTAATTAGGCCACGGGCAAAGGCAATATAAGGTCACTTAAAACATGCCTAAAGATAATTTTTGAAAATTTTTTCCTTCTCAAGCCTCAAGTAGTCTTATGAATGTATCTACCTAAAATATTGTCGAAATGTGCTCAAACCTTTGTATAAATTGATGTTACAACCCTCTCGTTTGGTCCTTTGCGAGTGCTGACCAAAAATCCTTGAAATTGATTTCTGAATTATTTTAGCACAGCACTACTGCTCTCAGTACATCTAAGACTTTCAAGTAAATTTTCAATTATTTGTTTTTAAGCAAGTTTTAAGTAACATTATAGAGTTTTTGCCCTTGACTTAATAAACCGAATTCAAAAAAATGTTCGGCACTGGATTAACATCTCAAAACTGGTCTCAAAAGTTTCTGGAGTTTGAATTTTGAGAAAATGACAAAGAAGCACGTGGGTTAATATTGTCGATAGGAGTGAAGATTTCATGTAAATAAACTAAGCCGAATAAGTCTCTAAAATGGTAAAACCTTCAACATAACATGAAATGGCAAATCACCATCACTTTAAAAGTTCTTGCATTTAGGTCCAAAACTTCGCCACGATCAAACCATGTTGACTTTTTTCGGTCTCTCGTTTTGTTTAGCTCAAAATTTGGGATTTTGTCAGCCCGTTAATGCAAAAATTGGCAAATAAACAATGAATCTACGCTGTAGAAAAAAACTTTCTTTTGTCCCAATTATCTTCTCCTTACCTAATTTGGCAATTACCTCTAATACAAACTATATTTACAGGCCCTGTCGAATTTCCGACTACTTTGTAAAATGTGACACCTTTCTTAGCAGGTTTTTAGATGAATAAAAATAAAAGAAGAAAATTATTTTTGAAACCCTCGTATTATTTTTAAACAAAGTTCATCTTCATATCTATTCCTCATGAATATAGCGAGGATTAATAAGTTTTAACTTAAAACTTAAAAAAACATTTTGGACGTTTTGGCCCGAAAAAACTTTTTTGGACGTTTTGGTCCAAAAAACTTTTTTTGGACGCTTTGGCCCAAAAACCTTTTTTGGGACGCTTTGGCCCAAAAACCTTTTTTGGGACGTTTTGGCCAGAAAAAACTTTTTTGGACGTTTTGGAATTTATTTTGAACTTATTGTTGCATTTTGTAGAAATTTTAAGGCGCAATAACTTTTTTCACGCTTTTCAGACCCTAAACACATTTTGACTTTTAAATCCGACCTAAAAAATGTCAATTTTTCCTAGATGAAAGACTGAGGACCAAAGGTTTTTAACCGAACATTCGAGAACAAAAAAATGCGGGCTAAAAAAACAACACACAAAACAGATTTGGAGCAATCATTTGACTAATTGAGAGGAGAAAAATATTTTTTGGTCATTTGTTTGTTGAAAAAACTGATTTCGTTCATTTGTATTTGGCAGAAAAACTTTTCTTTGTCCGTTTTTAACTGAAAAAAAAAAAACTTTTTGAGCCCATATTTTCCAACTTAAAAACTTCTTTTCTTGACATTTTCCCAACTTTTTCTCCGCCCTCTACTGATTAATGTTTTTCGTTCGCTGACCTGCATGGTTCATTTATGATTTAAATGTATCGTGCATGAGCTAATATAATGATTCTAAAAGAAAAAAATGCCTTGAATTAAATGCAATGTTCCAACAGCCCATTGTAGAGAAATTTGGTTGGTTTCTTTTTCTTTTTCATGAACAATTAATGATCTTTTAGGAATGCTAAAGGTTTTATGTTTCCAAATTTTGCAATTGGACTAGTCAAATGCAGGATTGCTGGGGTATACCTTTTTGAATTCCCTTAACTTTCTTCCTCAGGATAACCGAAGTCAGACCAGACTGATAAATGCAAATACTTTTTCAAATGCCTTCTCAATGCCAATGCTTGCCAATCATTTAAGCGCCTTTAAAGAATGAAGCTCTCAACTCACATTGGAACGATAACGAGAAAACAAATGCTATTCTTCGCCAAAGAAAGAGATTGTTATCGATAAGGCCATCAAAAGTCACCGTCAACATATACAGGGTTGTCACGAAAAAGAGTCCCATGGAAAGTTACTGAATCTCCTTATACGATCGTGTTATGACTTTGCAGATTTGCACCTTTGATTAATTAGTATTAGTAGAATTTGTTGTTTCCTAAAATTATATTTTGTTAAAACGAGATGACTTCTTTTTTTTATTTGACCCAAGTGCAAAACATCAATTTGTCACAAGAAGTATTAAAAATGTTTTGCTTCTGAATCTAAAACGAGTATCTTTTTTAACTTTTTTGGGACGAACACTGTTTTGAGATCTTTCAAGCTTTTTTCGTTTTTCCCGAGATTTAATGTGGCAAAAGCAAAATTCGCAATTTTAAGGCCTTTAACGCTATCGGGTTTCAGATTTAGATCGCCAAAACAAGGTCGCCATTTTTTCTTTGGAATGAACGAACCCAAGAATTTCGACCTGTAATCTAGTTCAAAATGATTTTACACACAGAAAATTGTACTGTTTATACCAGATTTGTTTTTTTGCCCATTTCAAACAAAAATTGCTTTCCTCTGTTTCGAGGTTCAAACAAATTTCAAACAAACCTTCAAACAAGCACTCTGTTCATAATGAATTATTCCATTCTGACAACAATGCGAACATACCTAAAACAGTTTTCTGACTAAATCAGTAAAACTACAAAACACCAAATATAAATAACATTTTAGTTTTTGGGCCTTCTCCATATTGAATCTTTACGAAATACCAATTTGAGATACAGTAACTACAAAAAGTCTAATAAAAAAGTATTAAAGTTTTTGAGATACGTTTAATCAATATTTACGAAATCCCTTTTTAAAAGGAAATACCAATGCAAAACATAATAGTCATGAAAATGCCAAATAAAAATAACTGTAATGTGATAGCAAAGAAAAAAAATAAGTTAGACAATTAAGAATAGAGAAAAGAGATGGAGACTTTTGTTGGACAGTTACTTCATGGTAACCTTGTTCAGACATTCCCCTTACGAGAGGGCCCCTCAGAGGACCATCCTTTAAACGACCAATTGCATTTTCTCTTCCAATTAACCATGTAAGCAAGGGTCTGTGCAAGAAGCACTGAATTGCTGGAGTGGGAGGCAAAGGCTGAGAATTTTGATTTCCAAAAGGATTAATTCAATTGCCTTCTGTTGCAAAGCAAACCTTGCTTGCTTTCAGTAGACGACGTATTTCAATTGTCAGCGCAATCGAATGCCGGAGTGAAAAGTTATGCCTTCTCAAACTTATGCACTGAAGAGAGCATAGAATGAATGAGCTCGCCCTTTTGTGGGAAAGCGACTGCCAGAAAAAGGCTAGTTCATTCATTCTCGGTAGAATTTGCACTGAACTTAGAGAGAGCATAACTTTTGACTCGGATGTTCGATTGAGCTGAAAATTGACATCCAAGACAAGGTCTTATTTGTTCAAGAACGTGATTGCTTTGTTCCTACAAAAGATCATGATTCTTTTCATTGGCCTCTCGGTCCAGTGAAATTCAGTGGTTCTTGGTCTGTGTTAAAGCAAATCTATACTTCAAATTTCAATTTAAGTTATTGTGTGTCATGGTAAAACTCTAGACGTCATGAAAGCTCTTAAGGAAATAAAGAATCACATGAAGGGGTTAGCCTTGTTATTAAAAACGTACAAGAAACGGAATGACTGTTTTATGTTAATGAACACAATCAAGGGGAAACAGTCGACAAAAATGGACATTTAAATTTGAGAAATTCTCAACCAATCAAACTTTTAGAGTAGGGCCCGGAAAAATATTTCCAAAAAGTGTCAAAATATCCAACATATATTTTTTGCAAAAGCCCTATATATTTGCTAAGTATTTGAAAAAGGCCGGATATTTAGGAAAAAAAATTTGACAACGCCTTTATTTTGGTATTTTTATCTGTTTGTATCAATTTTCCAAATTTTTTTATGGTGAATTTGATGCATTTGAACGTCTTTGGAGGCATACTTCACATGCAATTGATTTAACAATACAATTTTTCAATTTGCCCCATTGTATGGCGCAG
The DNA here is from genome assembly GCA_010645155.1 of Tigriopus japonicus. NCBI lineage: Eukaryota > Metazoa > Arthropoda > Copepoda > Harpacticoida > Harpacticidae > Tigriopus > Tigriopus japonicus. Next base: position 172,296 of record JAAGOF010000051.1, on the reverse strand, counting down.
TTTGTTTCGTGTTTGATAGTAGTTTTGGTTGTGAATGTCTAGTCTCAAAACAAATGCCATTTTGAAGAGATTTTCTTTTATTTTGGGTACATTTTGGGTAAGCCCTCTTGAGCATTGGTCATTCCTTTTATTTCCTCAATTTTGCGTAAAATATTTTTTACGCAAAAATATGCGAGAAAATATGTATTTTTCCTTGAAACAGACAAAATCTTTAAAAAATGGCGCAAAAACGGAGAAATATTTTTGAACTATAATATATATGTAAAAAAATATTTCCGGGCCCTACTTATGAGTTTTATCTCTAACCTCCTTGTCCAGATTTCAGTCGTTCTTGGCCAAAGGGTTGGAGTTCGTCGTTAAAACGTTTTTCTGATCGCAATCTGCAAAAGGGTATGCATTGTAACATGTATGCATTTGATGAGGGGAATTTCTAGAATTTATGGAGGTACACCTATTTCAGTAAAACCCATCAAACAAACCCTACCGGGTGTTTCAAAAGAAACGGAACACCTCATGATATCGTGTATAACTCGTGATTGAAACCGTACTGTATATGAACCTTATTTTCTTTGGATGTGATTTCCCAAACTCTTGGGTTGAAAAATCAGAAAAAAAGCAATTTCACCCTCATTTAATATTGAAGCGACGAGAATTTTCGCGCGAAGGGACATTTTTGAAACCAAATCGTTCGTGACTCTGATTTTTTTCTCCATTCCGAAATGTGGCTCTAATCGGATAGAATGTGACAAAAAGTGAATAAATCATATTTTGCTTAAGAATTGTTATTTATTGCATCTTTTTGAACTGCATACATTTTTTGTTAGATTAACCATTTCCGAGTTACGGACATGGTTTCCTGTTCCGTTTCTTATGAATCACCCGGTATGAGATGAGTTAGAAAACGGTGCAAAATTACGGCCAATCAAAGATCGAAGATCAAGATGGTCAAGCAAAAAGAGTTTTAAAATTCTGAACTGGTTTGACTCGTTAGCGACGGAAACCTCTTTTTAAAATCGTCCACAATGCCTCCTAGAAGACGGCTTATTATACTTTAAGACTTGCTTTTCCAGTTTTTGTAAGCTGGTTCCTGACTAGAAAGTAATGTTTGTCATCTCCTGGTTGTTTTTTAAGCTTACAATAGTTTTAAATTGATAAGAAAGTGGTTTAAATGACCTTTCAACTTTGAATATACTACAATCAATGCTGATGAGAGAAATAAATTAATATATTGTTTTAAGTTTTTAGAATGGAAATAAAACGTCCCTCTATAAGAAAATTGGTTTAGGTAGTGTTCAGATGAATCAATAAACGATTTGATCTCTAAATATTCATTCTTTTCTTTATCTTTTGTATGTAACTATGTATCCTTTGTCTTGTACTGAATTGTCGTTAGTTTTTTCTTTCTTTTCTTTCTTTCCCTCTAGATTATTCGTTTTTTGACTGAACGGCATGATGTTACACTATCATGTTGAAAATGGTATTTTGCTATCTTTTGTTCATTGTAAAATCATAACTGCAACTCACAGAAAATGATGTATTGTGTCCTCTGGAGTGTTTTGTGGAAGAAGCTGCATCCATTGAGCTTTGGTCATGGCAATGAAAGACATGCTGAATGTATCTTGATTAACCTCAGATTGAGCGTATTGGAATAACCAAATCTTGTAGTCTCGTTTCAGTTCGTCCAAAACGTTTGGCACCATAGGAAAAATATCGACATCAGAAGTCACCACAAGATCCTCATTTTTGATTTCAGGCACATGTGAGACAAACATTCTTTGCATTTGTGCTTTTAAGCTGCATTCCAGGTCCTAAAAAATGATATACTATAGCAATGTAAAAGAAGTCTAAGAAATCACTGTTAATGCCCTGGAAAGACTCATTTTAACCGTTGTAAGCAATATTGCGGGTACATAAGACGTTGGGTATTTTCAGTGCCTTTTTTACATTTTTACTTACACTATATTATTTTTGTGTTTTTTAAGAATGATCAATACAAAAAATGTAAACTATTGTAGGGTGTTCCTAAAATTCACTGCCACTCAATCTTATGGAATATCATAAACTCCTATGGTGCTTTTGAAACATTATATCGGTTAAACAATTGTAAAAGTACTGGGCTTGGTCATAAATTCAACTCGGAGATTTCTTAAATCTATCTCAGAACCAAGTATGTTTCAAAATATAGTCGTCAAGTTAAAAATCGAAGTCGTAGTTTTCAAGGCAAGGCTAGCAACATTTAACCATAAAAAACTAAATTAATCATTAACTCTCTTTACACGGAATCCCATTCATTGTAGCGGCATTAAAATCCACCCCCATCCCACATATTAATTTCTCAGTACAAATGGCAGAAATACAGCATTTCAGCATATCATTGTACTAAAATAAGAGGTTATATCAGTGCAGTAAATGTTCCGTTGAATTTTCATGTATTGATTAAGCTGTAAGTGGTATTCCGTAACATATCCTTCGTTGAGTCATCCTTGATTGAACTAAAATACAAGAAAAACGTTGTCCACGCAATCTAAATGATGACTCATATTCATAAGAAGGCAATTGATTGGCTTCTAATGGAAATCATTATTCTCATTTTTAGGCTTCCACTCCAGAAGATTCAGTGCTTCTTGGTTTAAGCATGAAATACGTTTGGGATTGAGGGGATGGCAACTCTTGTCGTGCTCTTGGAGAAATTAATACCCATTCGAGATTCAAAGCTTGTTTGTTGGTCTGATATAAGGGTTGCATTTACTGACGATGCTCATGTTTTGCTTCAACAAAACTGGTGTCTTTCATCTACACGGAATTTACAGCTATGAAGTCGGAAAGTTCAACTCTAGAAGACGATGAACGTTTCGCTTCGGGGCAAACTCGTCTTATTACCTCCTTTAATTGATTTTCCTCAAAAGCTAATTAATCAATGATCCTTTAAAAGAAGGAGAAAATGAGCAACGTATTTCATATAGTCAATGGCTTTTTTGAATAAAGTTTGTTGAAGGAAGGACAATCCCACTTAATCTGCACGTGGCATCATTCAATAAATATTTTGTTGTTCAGCGTGGAAATTCTGATTTGAATATAACAGCACAGGAGACTTTTTTTCTTGAGCTATTTAGAGCCCATGCAGATAGATAGAGGTCCTCTCAATGAAGCATATAAACGTGATTTTGTTTGTTTACTTACAGTCGATTTTTACCCGTTACCATGAATTGTATTCTATTGTCGACAGTTTGGTCATACCGAAGTAAACTCTATATGTATGTTGTCCAATAAAAAAGATTTCTTTAACAAGTATTCTCATTTTTAGCCTTGACCAAACGTAGTTTGATTTCTGGGTTTGGTTTGCCTAAAAGTCCACGAAAAGGAAAAGAAGAAACGGTCTCTAAATTGGACGAGAATTCGCTTTCCATCAATTGTGGGTGTATGTTTAAAGACAATATTTGAAGGTATTTCTATCTTAGTGAAGATTTCAGACTTATAAAACAGTGGAAAGTGCCCACCCATTTTCTTGGGGGCATTTCGACTTCTTCCTAATTTGCATTTTCCAAGATTTGAAATGCAAATCAATGAGCATATTCGAGCAATCGTTCGCTGCATTTTCCCATCTATCAAATAGTTCTTCAAGTGACAGTTTGAACAATACAATCAAAGTTGGATACTTGAAAACTAGAAATTAGATAAACTCTTGGTTTGAAAATATTTTACCACTTGCCATATAGTACATTCACTCCATAACATTTCTTGTTGGAATTAGAGCACTGTAATTAAAGAGTTCATACAAAAAGTGCACCATCTAGTTCTTTTGTTTGGCGATAGCTTGGACTTGCTAATAGAGCTAATAGACATGCAAAAGTTTTTGATTGAATAGACCAAAAAAATTTCTTTAACATTAGTATAATAAGTTCGATAATTCTAAAGGAATTTCAGGTATTTTTCCTGACCAAAATTGAGCTACAAATACTAGCTATTTGGTTTGGGGTCCCTCCATTAACATCATAGGCATTTTACTTTGTTTGATACTGATTTATGACCATTGCTATATGCCAATTTACATGTTTCATGGAAAGAACCATAAAAAGTACTAGATTGTGCACTTTATGACTGCCCTCCTTAATCACAGTGCACTAGCGAGACCAGTTATAGAGAAAGTTGATTAAATTATAAAATTTCTAAATCCCACTTTGATCTTAAAATTCAAACTTACCCCATCATTGACTATTGGATACACTAAGCTTCCTAGGTTCCTCAAAACATCGACATATAACGCAAGATTGGTTGCATTGTGATCCTTTTCATTGTACACGACTTGAACCACAGTGGATAAATTAGCAACTTGGTGCCACAAATGTGTGGACATTTTAGCGGCTTCCAAATATGGGAAATTTTCCTTTTTATGATATTGTGTATTTCCCGAGAAGCACACGGAAAGAGAAATCCACACTTTGGGTGGGTGGGCCAAAACAGGCTGAAGCTCACGATGATTGATTTCACGGGGTTTTTTTCGAAGCAATGTTTTAGACAAAGACTTAAACAAATTTCTCCATCTTAGTTTTTTCACAATCTTTGGCGAGTAAGCACTCAATTCTGTTGATGTTGATGTTGGGATGGTTGGGGTTTCTTTGGGGTTGACCACAGGTTCGATGAGAGTGATCTGAGGAACCGGTTCCTTTGGGTTGTTCCAGATCACCATGAGTACCAAAATTGGCAGGAAAGCCGGAATGATTCGTCTTAGTAAATATCTCTTCATTATGATTCTTCAGGAGCAAGAATTCACTCGTAGATTAAGTGCATCATCTTGCCCAAAAACTGTTCAACCGTGCTCATGGTTTGGCGCTTGGCGTGAGACTCGACCAACTTCAAGAAAACGACACTTGTGAACGATCTATGAGCTATCAAAGAACAGGGAGGTCTTTTAACTTGCCAGAAGTCACACGGACGTTCAGACACGGCGTTATGGAGAAACTTTTGGGATATGTTTGTATCAAAATATTCTAGGTTTTTATCCAAACGGTGAATTTGGCCACATTTCACCACATTTTTTACTTTAGAATGTTCTAAAACAAACAAGAAAAGAGAATAAGAATTGTTTAGCAACTGGGTATTTGAGTTAAGTTTGAAGCATTCATCAAATTTTGTGTCAATTCTGCGTTCTCCATCATTTGAAGCTTCAGAAGACGTCTAATATTTTTGGAAAAATAGCATGACCAAAAACCATATGTGGCAACAATGAGGCTCAGATGAATGGAAGTGGACAATTTAGAATTTTCGCGAAAGCGAAATCTTTGCCAAATATGGTAAAAGTCATTGAATCCAACTGAAATTTGACTTTTCAAATTATCCTTAATCATGGTAGAAAAACAAACCTAAAAATTAACTCGTTATTATTTAATATAAATTATTTTTTTATTTAATAAATATTATTCTTTTATTTAATATATACATTATTTAATATATAACAGTATATACTAATTAAAAGTGGTCAAGTGGTTAAGGCACCTTCCTTGTGTGGGATAGGTCGTCGGTTCAATTCTCCTCCATGACCTGTCTCCGAAGGATAAGCCCTTTTTCACTGACCACAGATGGCGGACCTCAACCGATTACGGAATACGACAGCCAAATGGAACGACACGACGGGAATTAGACGGGAAGAGTCGACAAGACGCCTCGAATTGAGACATGTTAAGGACTGGCACAAATTTTTGAGCTTTGTAGGCTGATCAGGCTGCGCCACAATCGCTGCAAAAACTACCATGATCAAAGCTCTTTCAGTCTCTCCAAAACTTTGAACACAAAATTACTCATTATGAACAGAAATTATTCATTTTTTGGTTTCTTGCATTCCACACTCGATTTAAGTTGGCATGGGGGAGTAACTGACCACCAAAGAGGTAGAGCATTGTATTATCTTAAATTGCGCTGAAGTTTAGTCACCACCTCAAAAACTGGAAGCACTAAAACCAGGTGGCGTCCTAGTACCGATCTAGGGAGCAGTCCACCTCTCTATGGTGGTCAACACAACAACCATAAAATTCCAAATTGTATTAAGATTTACACAAAATATTGTCCAATGATATCAAATTGTTGAAATAAACATTATTATGAAGAAAAATTAACGGAAAAGAAAAACATTTTTTTGCACACTTGATCAATATTGCAAACAAATTTATGTGGAAGAGCTTAATTTTCAACGACATTCATGTTTAGAATAAGTAGAAAAGTTGAGACCACTTTTGTGTCTACAATTACTTTGAGTAACAAATTTTCAAAAAATCCCAAATATCTTAATTAAAAATTATCTCTTTGTCAAAAGGGTTTCCCAAAAAACTTCCTTGTCAAGCCAAAAAACTATTGGGCGAAAACACGAAAAAAAAAATATTTCACAAAATTGAAAATCTATTCACCTTAGAAAATGACAAATAGTTCAAAAACAGTGGACTTCTCAATTTCAATAGTCGTCTTACCACTTTTGCTCTTTTAAAAGGTAATTGCAAGGACATTCAAAAAGGTTAGGAAAAGAATCGTTATAAATATTCGAAAGAATTTGAAGTTCCCAAGTTATGTGACACAGCTTTTTTTTAATTTGCCTGCTATGTTTTGAAAAAGGTTTTTTTCCGCTCCCTTCTAAAACAAATTGTTGATTTGCCCTAAGTGGTGTTGATATCCACCGTGTAAATTTTAATGTTAGTTTGGAAACAAATTCCCTGCAAAATTTGTCGCCACGATAAGATTTCATAAAAACAATTCCTCGGGATTAAAAGATTTTATATGACCATGAATAATCTCACAATCTAATGATATAATAGTCCTGTATTCCATTCAAAGTAAAATCTTACTCGACTTTACCCTTTTCATTCCACAAACAAAAGGATAGACAAATAAGATAAAGTCTTTTTTGTCAAATTCCAGCATAACTAGTGCATAACGTGGGCATCTCTTTTCTCAGAAATAGATTGAACTACTTGAAATTTCGTCTGTAACACATGACGCCCATCAACCTGTTTTTATGCTTCGGATGTACCGTTCACTCATTTAATTATCTCAGAAAGACAATCTGAGTGGCTGAAAGAATATTTCATTTTCATAACAAAAGCCTCTTTCAGTTCCTTTTTTCGAAATACCTGCAATTTTAGGAGAATTAAAACTACCATCGCTCACACAATCATTAATAGTTGAACGCTTTAGCTAGTTTCCAAGACACTCAAAAAAAAGAAAGTGGGTCTTATGATCAAAGATTACCACAAAATAATGATTACCAAACACCATTTGAAAAATCTTCCGTGTCAGGCCTCCTCCCCAAGTTGGGCTCAAAAGCCAGAAACACGTTGGGGGTCGATTTTTGAGATAGTGAAGCTGGCGAGCATTGGTACTTGGTAGATCAATGTTGAACCTGCTTTGTTGGGCGAGAAATTGATCAACAAAGAGCGATGGAACGTCGTTTACGTAGTCTGTCATGGGAGAAAAAATGGGCCCTGAAGCGACGATTGAACCAATTATTACCATTTTAAGTCATACTTTGACAAGCCGGATTGTTTCGTGTTTTACAATTTGACGATAACCTTGTTTTTTTTCTATATAAAGATGCAATATTATACAAATTGATGGGTGTTAAGTTAATCATTTGTTTAGATAGTTGCTAAGCAAAAGGTTGAAACTCACAATGTACCTCACAAGGTAGTTATTTTTTGATGTGAAGATGTGATTTTACTTTCACGCAACTTTTTTTATTCCACCCAACCTCTCAATGATTTTGCAAACACATATAGGATGACCCCCAGCTGAAATCGGTGACAGCTAGATTCCAACACAACCCCCCTCTCAAGCTTTACTTTATTATATTTACATTTTGGATGCGTGTTGATTTGCAATTCGCATAGATCTTCTGAGTGATTCCGGTGTAATTCCAACTGGATCCTACAATCGTCCGATGTCTTGATCACAAGGTTTTAATCGCCGTCGATTTCGAATCAATATCCTCCCATCAGATTCCACAAGATAGGATCTACCATTTTCTCTTATTTTTACGATTGTTCTAAATCGATTAAATTCACCAGTAACGTGATGAAAAATTCTAACTCTTGCACCAATTGGTAAACTGGGAAGTAATTTCGCTAAGACTAAGAAATACTGTGAGGAATGCTCATAGATATCCGCCGATACAGATTCAAAAGGTCGAGAAATGGGAGTATCCAATTGAATTGGTTCACGACACTGACTCGAACTAAATCGTTGGCACAAACCGCATCCAGTGATAATTTGATTTGCGTCATTAATCATTCCATGCCAAAAAAACAAAACTTTGGCCTTGGCATATGTACGGGTTATTCCTTGATGAGAGATATAAAGCCGGCGAAGAACTTCCCCACGAGCTGAAGATGACACAATTACTCTGGAACAATCCAACAAAATCAAACCACCATCAACAGACAAACGATCCCAAACTTTTAGATAGGAACGAGCGACATGATCTGGATAAAGTTTTTTGATGGCACTCGTCGATTTTCCAGAGCAAATGAATTCCTAGATGGTTTCAAAATCGCGATCACTCGAAGCCGCTGTTTGAAGAAATTCCATGCATTGATCTGTTTTTGCCGAATTGTCCAAATCTTGCACGTTACGACAAATAATCATGAAAGACTTTGGACTCTCGTCCAGCGCTCGACTCAAAGCATCTGCAATTTGATGCGCCCTTCCTTTTTTCCACGAAAGTGTGAAATAGAATAAGCACAGTGAGAAAAAGGTTGTTGATTTTGTGCTCCGTAGTGTTGCGCCGCCCTTTTCTGGTGATTCTGTTCTTTCTTGTTCTGCGCTCGATCAAATATTTTAAACGGTCAGTTGCTCCGCCACAAACGGTCGAGAATGAGATGCGATCGTAGAATTTTAGTGAAGCAATGAGGCGCCAGAGGCCACGACGGTGCTACGGAGTAGACAAACAGGCCCAGCTGATGTTTACTGAGCTTGCCTAAATTTGAAAAAAGCTTCTCGCGGAAATTCTGAATTCGGCTATTTTCTATGGAGAGCAGGCTTTAAGAATTGCATATAGAAATTAGTGGTTTGTGATCAGTCAGTACTTCAAAATGTGGAAGACCCATGAGATACGTGCGACACCGTTTCATTGACCAATAAATTGCTAGCATTTCTAGCTCGCACACCACATAGCGAGATTCAGTTTCTGATATAAATCTTGATCCACATTGAACCAAATTCCGATGGCCTTCTTTGTTCTGTTGCAATTTAGGATTTTAGAGAAAACTGACATTCGCTCCACCTAGATGGCTCTTACATGATTTAGCCTGCCCTTAGCACATCCTACTAGAGTGCCCTCTTTTGTTCTCAAAATGAACAACTCTGCCGTTAGAGCAAGCCCTCTGAAGGAAGCAAAGTTGAGTTTCAATCAAAGAGAAAAATGACAATCAGTGCCATCTTGAGATAGAAACATTTGTGGGTGCTTCTTCTGGTAAATATTTAGCCTCAATTTGTGATTACTCAGTGTGACTTTTCACTTTTTGAACACATAATATAGTAGCTGAGCTCCAAAAGACTCGAAATATGAAGAGAAATCCATTTTAAGATGGAAGCTGCAATTTTGGTAACAAATCAAAGTTGAAGATAGATCTGAAATCAAGGGACTTTGCCCTTTTTGTTTTGGCTCCATCTAGTGGCAATTTTTGTACCCTTCAATTAACATTCTTCATAAAGCAAATCCCAAGCCCTTCAACCGAGACGCATCCGTAAGTAAGGCCGTAGGTTTGCTCATGTCGAAGTGAGATAAAATGGGCGGTGAAACCCAAATTTTGGCGTTGAACTTTTTTGAAAGCGTCTATTTGATTTAAAATTTGAAAAAGAAACTTAAAATCCAAGAAGATTTTCCATTTTTGACTAATTAGACGAAAAAAGTTGAGTTAAATTGCCGGATTAGCCGAAAAAAGACGAATAAAATCCAAATTAGACGAATAAATTTGTCTCGACGAATAAGGGTAAAAAAGACGAATAAAGACGAAAAAAGACGAAAACGTTTATTCGTCTAAAGTTCTTGTCCTTACTTATTAGTAGACCGCGGATCCAAAAGTTTTTTTTCCTGGAGAGCAGAAATTCTAGACGTTTCAGGATGTAGGTCAGCTTGGATCAGCTGAACACAAGCAGTAGAGAAAAGTTAATGGCGTTAACCCTCTAGATTTTCTGCTCTGCAAGAAAAAAACTTTTGAACCCGCGGTCTACTTATTAGTCTCTCAGTCCAAAGAAAATCGATGGTTCTTGGGCAAATCCAAGGTTTTTTTCCTGTTTAAGCGTCCATTCAATGGTTATAGGTCCTTGGAAACAATCTATATTTTAAGTCTTGATACCTCTGCTTACATTTGATACATAATATGTTCGGTTTATTTATTAGAAAATGAAACATTTGAAGTCATACATTACCAGAGAGAAATATCAAAAACTATTTTATTTAAAGGTGTGGGAAACATTTTGAAATATTAATGTGATCCTTTAGAACTCGCTGAACAAAAGGACCTAGAATCATTGAATGGATGCTTAAACGGGAAAAACGTGGCTTCACCAAAATTGGCAGAGCAACTCAGCAGCAGTATGATTTAAAACATTTAAAACTCTCTCTTGAAGCAAGCTTTGTCATGTCCCATTTTTGAGATAGGTTTTTGGCAAGTTTTGAGCACAAGTTCAAAGACACTAAGAGGATATTTAAAACACAACCTTAAAAACAAAACACTATACTAATCCTGGTGTTATGACCAACGATTATTAATGTATGCTATTCCTGGTTATTAATCAGTCACTCATAAGCAAGCCATTTTGTAGCTAAGATTGTTACATGTTGATCACATCAAGAACCAACGCAACACTAAACCACAGAAACGAACTATTATTGACACCCTCCTAGTAATACAACACAACGGAGTATTGTTGCTTAGTGGGGTTTTCTTGATTTGGTTCATTCATTTACAATTGCATTTCAATTGATGTTAAGTGAATTAAACAACGATTTCAGAAGGGTTTCTCACTTCACTTTTTTCATTGAAATTCATGATACATTGATAATTTCCAAAGCAATAAATAATTTCATATTTATCGATTGGGTTCAGGGAGGAAATCAACCAAACAGTCAATCAATCTCCCGCTCTTCATACTTTACTACAATAAAATGGGTTTGGGAACCCATATTACCTCCCCTCAGTTTGGTAACTGATAGAAAATGAAACCTGTTCAAGCCTGCCTCAAATCCTCGAAGTGATTTGAATGATAAAATGGTAAAACCACGCGGGACTGGTCAAATTTGTTAGTATACGTAGTACATTTCCAACAAGGCTCGCTCAGATCCTATTGCCTCGGTAGCGGTAGTTGAGGCACAGACATAGGTGTGAAGCACCTAGATACCCAGTATGACAACGCCTCTGTTGGCTTTAAACTTGAATTAGGAACAAGAGAGACTTGTTTCTTACCCATTAATTAGAGGTGTAAATTTCATGCAAAAAGCAGTGCAGACATAATGATGTCAATGCTCCTAAAGCATTGAGTGTGAGCAACTTCAACTCAAATAAAGTAAAAAAGAGTAGAATTTCTTGACACTGCAATCCAACCCTGCTCACTTCAATTGTCTGGTGAAGCTGACTTCAATGACTTAAAGATCGAGATTATAATACTGGAAAAACAACGGCTCCTGGTTTAACCGTGAAAGTTTTTGTTGTTTTCGTTAGCGGAATGCGGTCAATCAGTCACTCCTCGCAAAAAGTCTCTTCGTTTGCGGCAGCCTTAACAAAAGACCGTGATCTAACGGCGTCAATAGGATCCAAAGCCTTGTCCAAGTCCTCCTTGTCGTTTGCAAAGTCAAGATGACCACTTAAATTCTGACATTCAGCTGAGTTTTGTTGCATTTTATTGTCAAACGCAACTTTGTTTTTCAAAATCTTCATAGATAGCTCGTAAGAAAAAATGAAACTACTTTCTTGATCAAATATCCTTGTTAATTTTTCAAAAATTGTGGCACAAAAATATGAAAATGTAGTAGTGGATAGAGAGAAGCAGCAAAATGGAGAAGTGGAGAAGTGTTTATGATTAGGGGTGATTTTCGATTAATCAGTTAATCCGATTAAAGAAAAAAACTGATTAATCAGTTAATCCGATTAAAGAAAAAAATTGATTAATCAGTTAATCCGATTAAAGAAAAAAAACTGATTAATCAGTTAATCCGATTAAAGAAAAAAACTGATTAATCATTAATCGATTGATATTTATACAACTGAAACGATTAATTGCGGAAAATTTCAAAGACCAAAACGAAAGCGAGACGCCGTTTTATTTTACTCTAATTCTTACGCAAAAGGATGAAGGTGACGAGCTATGACTCTCAAAACCAAAAAAACAGCAGGAGAATGAAGTATAAAACAAAATTGAAGAATACTCTGATGCAAAAACCTCTGAATGTTTACACAGCTTTTACTTTGCAATTCCCCTACATGGAACACATGATCAATTAAAACTTGAATGTATATATTTTGGAATGTTATATAATTTTTGATATTTAATGTATATTTTTGTATCAATGTATATAACTTTGTATTCAGGTGTCTTGGGTTAAGCCTTCCTTTTGATCGAAACTTTTGGTTTCAGTTAAGAGCACTTCCAGTTCTTTAACCAGTAGTAGGGCCCGGATTCGAACTTAAGAAAATAATTTTTCAACATTTTTCGTCAATATTTGGTAATAAAAATTAATAGAAAATATTCGTAAAATGTTTTGGGTTCAATTTGTTCGGACTGTACTGCCATTTTTGTCCCTGTTTAGTTTTTGGATCAAAAAAGTCAACACAACCAGACTTTTTGAGTCAAAAATGGCTGCTTGCCAAATCAAAACACATAAATAAAACTTCACTTGGAAAAACTCCAAACAAGACAGTGGGATATCCTATCATACACCGTTTCAAATGTTTTTTCGAAAGTTTCCAATGAGAAAACTAGTTGCAAAAAACTGTTCAAGGACTGAAAAATAATGACTCTGAACAGAATGGGCTCACTCACCTTTTTGTCCTACTTCATAATTCTGACGCTAGAGTTTTCGTAGTTCTGGGAGTCTTAAGCATAGCAAGGGTATCTCAACTGTCTTTGATTCAAGCTGCGCTCCAGCTCCCCCAACAACACGACACAAAATGTACTATAGAGCATGTAAAAATAGTGACCAAGATGGGCAGTGTTTGGGATAGGGATACCCAATAGAGGCAATCTTTTTGCTTTTGCTAGCCCGAGATTTTGCCTGGCTTGGTTATTGTCTGCATTCGAACACTTTAGAGATAATTTCAAAGAGCACAAATGATGCCAAGACCGGGTTTATGGCGTTGGCAAAACCTTTAGGGACACTGGGTTTTCTTCTTTGTTGAATTATCATCTATCAAAAAAGGAGTGAATTTGTAAATATATTGGAAAATACCGAGTACTATTTCAACTATACATTAATGAACACATTTTTTCCCCAAGTTCCTTGGTTAGAATTCTACCTCTCCCTAAAGCAGGGTCGTCATGTCCTGTTTTGGGTGTTTTCACTTGTCTCAATATGAATCATTGAGGCGACCAAAAAAAAGTGTCTTTTCAAATTGCTGAATAACATCAGTAAAAAACTTACATAGAGTTCTTGAAAAAAATGAGTTACATAAAGTACAAAGCCAAGAAGCCCCCCGGTCTCGCATTCAATGTGAGAGTTCGAGGTAGGCGTCCCGCCGCATTGCACCACAGAAACAAGTTTCGGAAGACCCTCTCCACTTTTGTACTTCATTCACACACAGATAAACTAAACACAGATTTCTCATTTCTGAAAGAAATAAAAATTGCCTCTGTGCCGGAAAAAGAACCGAATTCTATAAATCTATTGTTTAAAAAATCAAAATCCAAGTAGAAAGTGCAACCTTGTTTTTTGTCAAACAAAAAAGTTTCTCAAAGCTTACCCACAACCAACCTGTGCCTAGGAAGTTTCTAGAGGGCGCTTGCATTTGCATGATTGTCTAAGCAAACCCAGGTACCCATGCTCGCGACATCTATTGGTTATGTGGTAATTAAAATGTTGACACAACATTCTTGCCCATCTAGAATTGAAGACTCTTGGGTTTTGCTCTGTGTTTCACATCTAGAGCGGGGATTTAAAAGTTTTAACTTAAAATTTTACAAAACCTATTTTCGGACATTTTTGCCCAAAAACTTTTTTCCGGTTTTTGAACTTATTTTAAATTCAGAACTAAAAACAGTTTTTTTTTTTAAATTTTACTCCGACCTAAACAAAAGTTCGTCACATTTTTTAGGTGAAAGACTTTTCTAGGCCAAAAAAATAATCAAATAATCGAGAAAAAATAATCCCAGCGCAAAAAACAACAGACAAAATATATTTTGCCTTATCAATTGACAAATTGAGAAGAGAAAACTTTTTTTGGTCATTTTTGTAAAAAAAAAGTTTTTTCGTTCATTCGTATCTGCCCGATTTTAGCTGAAAAAATTTTTTTCGCCATATTTCCAACTTAAAAACTTCTATTTTTACATTTTTTTGTCTACTTTTTCCGCCCTCTATTCACATCCCTCGATGGACAACGGAACTATTTTAAAAGAAACTCCTAAGGTTGAGATACCCAACATGCTCAAGAGTGCCCGGTACGCGTTCGATATTGAGTCAATCATATAAAGTACAAATGGCTGTACTGTCGTTCCTCTCAGTCAGGTGTCTTCAATGATAGTTTTCTTCAGACGTTAGAGAATCAAAGAGGTGTGTATGTGTGCTAAAATATGTGCTGAATAGCGAGTGTTTACATCTTTAAACCTACATAACCTTCAAATAAGCGAAAAGCTTGGCGTCCAGTTTGAGCAGGCATTTACATTACATAAGCTGTAACTTCTTATTTTGACACTTAAGGGTCTGTTGTCAAAATTTCAATTGGGGTATATTTTCGTCAAACTTTTAATTAGAGGTGTATTTTTGTGTTTTTTACATATAAGACAGACCACAAGTCTGTTCAGAGTTTGCTTTGTTTCAAATTGTTTGTTTTTGATTGCTTGTCGATTTTTTGTACAATGTTTGCTTGGATTGAGTATCAAGCATAGATCTGGAAAATTTCTGACCCTCAAAAATAACAAAAACGTAACATATTTTGGATTTATTTGTGTAGTTTTAAAAAGTGCTCTAGTTTTGGGTCCACGAGTATGTACTACAAAAAGCTCTCAGGACCACTTTATCGGACTTTCGACAACCTCGTGGGCCCACCCAAAACCACCCTAAGCCCTAAATGTGGTTCTGGGCCCTCAGGTTGCCGACCCACGCCCTATACCTCATTCTTAGGCATGGAACTATGGAGTGACTCAATTTGTACGATAGAGTTCGTTATGGTTGGCCCATTGACAAAACAGGTTTGGAAAAAGAAAAGTTCAACTCTTGACTATGATTGCAATCATTGTTTTTTGCAAATCATGATTAGATTCTCTCAACATTACTCCTACCAACTCAAGAATCTATAATTTAGTAGCAACGAAATAAGCCAAGGTTGGATTAAGCTAGGATATATAACAAGAAATTGAGTTTTTACAAAGTCCGAAAAACGCTTAGTCAAAAATTGTCAGCAAAAAATAACGATGCACCAAATGCGCCTCCCGCCAAAATTGAGTTTTGGTTTTGGTTTCGGTTTTGGTTCTTTCTGATAGATGTCTGGTAGTTTAAGGTTTGGGTTATTGTGAGTGCAATTCCAAACAAAAAGATATTGCTACCACAACAAAAAATGATGCAACTTTAGGGCCAAAAAACGGCAACTTTAAGACAAAGCAGCCGCCTCCGAGCCCTATTTATAACATATCCCCATCATTCAAATGTTCTTCAAGAGTTCTAAGAAACACAAAATCCACGCCAATTGAAAATGGTTGAATTTGAGTCTCACATAGTCACTCACAAAGGAGCAATCACAATTTTGAGGGACTAATTAGGGGCATTTAGAGCAAAAGAGAGAAAAATCCCCAAAAAACCGCCTAAAAAACCCGCCCAGGCGGGGTTTTCGGGTTTTATGTCGAACGGGTGGGACTGAGACAACTCTGACGAGAATATCGAAAATCAACTTTGTGAGATCTTTCAAATCACGCCAATCTGGGAAATAATGTTTATGCTAGATCCAGATTGTTTGGACAAGAGCACAAGTGATATCATTTGAACTCGATAGACAGCAACATATCAAAAATTTCAAACATTTATAAATATTCAAGGTATCAAATATTTGATAAGTTATGTTACGCTCCCACGGCCATTATAGATTGTAAAGTATAATTCCAGCTCGTTTATCATTTCAGATTATCTCAGAGCTCCTGGAAAATGACAGCACCATCCAATTTGAATCTAGATTACCCCAACCGGAAAAAGAGATTATTAGCGAATTTACCTCCAATGTCACCTTTTCATCCAGGCTCTATTGTGAACCCAAATATGCCCAGAGAGGATGAAGCTGCAACCACTTCAAATGACGAAACAGATGATTCACCACATTTAATGCACCCTTTTCAATGTCAGCAACCTTTTAATCAATCGATGGACATTGGCGGACATGGAGTCCACCCAATGACTCAAAATCTGCAACATCATCACCAATCCACTCATTTCTTTCAACCACAAAGACACGATATTTATCAAGGACGTGATTTTTTTCGTCCTCAAATGCACCAGCCTCATCCGTTGAATGAATCATTTCAACCATCACTGCATGATTTTCCATCGGCAAGACTAAGAGATATAAGACCAAACCTAACCTTCCATCCTCCAATGCAAGAAATTGATCCAGGACAAGTATTGCCCAATATCCATCAACTTAGGCAAAATTTATTAGCAGGGGAACAAGGGTCTGAAAGGTCCTTTCAAAATTATCAATCAATACCAACCTCCCAACCATCGGGAATGTGCAAAGTGGTCCAAAAGCTCTCGAACAACACTTGGATTGAATTAGAGGTCTCAAGTGATGAGCTGTCATTAAAACGGGTATCTGAAGCCATGGAACACTTTGTGGTGTCATACAACCAAACCTCTCCAGACCTTCAGGACATCTGTGACACCTGCAATTGTCAAGAAGAAACTGTCTCTTCAAGTCAGCCTTCAGTTGTAGAGGAATATACCCAGGAACAACAAGAACCAACACTACCAGTCCCATCCAACCAAAATCAGGGTTCATCTCGGGACATAATGGCACATCCAAATTGCTCTGTTTGCAGAATTCCTGCAGAGAGCTCCCATTTGAATTATGGCGCGCATTCGTGCTTCAGCTGTCGTGCCTTCTTTAGACGGTCGGTGCAATCCAAGGTCTACCGGAACTTCAGCTGTGTATTTGGCGGTAATTGTACCCTCACACCTAGGAATCGCAATGAGTGCCGCAAATGCCGGTTTGAGAAATGTCTCAAAAAGGGTATGAAAATGTCTGCGGTGCTTAATCAATCGCAGAAAGAAACAAAGAAACAAAAGCAATTGGGTTTGAAGCTCAATGGGACACCTGAGCCAAAAAGAAAACCAGTGCCAGTGAAGTTGGCCATGAGGAAATTGGTAAAAAAGAGTGGTTTAGAAAAGGAATTTGAGGACAATGAGAGACCAAGAGGAAACAGTGATAGAAATATTTTGTGTAAATTATGACAAAATAAAATTTATTTCATTGTGAGTGATAGTGAACTGACTGTAAAAGCATATGTAGAGGGGGAATAAGTGGTTGACATGTCCATCAACCCAATCTAAGTGCTAGAGACTGTCACGATTCTGTCCTAAGTCACGACATCTGGTGGCAGAATGTGCAAGACCGTTGAAAAGTATCATTGACGTAATAATAGGTTTCAATACCTCTCACCCCATCCCAAGGACTTGAAATAATCAGCCAACAAGTGGAAATTAGAGAAGATTGTACTCAGATTTGATGGCGACATTTCAAAACATTATAAATTTGGCTCATTGGTTAATGCAAGTTTAAATACTAGCTTTTAGACCTGCTATCTGTCATCCTTAACAGGCCAAGAAGGAGATGAGAGAGAAAAAGAGAAAAAAATTGCCAACCCTTCCCTGATTCAGAGTTATCATTTTTAAACGGGGTCAAAAAGGGAGCGAGTGAAGCCTTTATTTCAATGTATTTTTTTTTCATAAGCGTGACGAACTGAAGCAATTTTGGTTGATCTCTAGAACAATACACTTCAAGTTTGAGTTTTGCGTTGAACAAAGAAGTGCAGATGAAACGCCAAATATTTGTGAATTGCTCATAAAAGGTACAAGAACATGGTGGAACAAAGTGTTTGTCTATGTACTCACTGGAAGTACAATTTTGAACTTCGACGGTCTATTGAATAAAGCTTTGAGGATTAAGTTTTGTGGCTTTATTTTTTCAAAGACAAGACACAATTTTCAAGAAAAAATTTTTTGAGCCTAAAGTATCCAAATTATGTCTGAAATGCCACTAACACTGTACTGTAGTTCGATCCTCACATTGACAGGATGGGAACATGTTTCAATTGCAAGCCAAGACTGATTCAAGCCTTCATTTTCTAATTCAAGCTTTTGGAGTGTTCTAGAGATGCAAAATGGTCACCACTAGAGCGCTATAATAAAAGAGTACGCGCATGTGCCATTTTGGTCCCAAGACGTCGGTTCCATTGTACTGTGGTTCTTGGGTTCGACCTGTTTGAGGCAACTTTACCTAAGCACTATTTACTACCAAATTGACGCTCATGATCTCAGCTTACCTTTGAAACCATAATGTTTGACACTTTTCCTGACCAACCCACTATTCAAGGGTTGTATAGATCTGCCAACACTAACTCATTGGTAAATCAAATTTCATATAAATATTAACTGTAGAAACTATATTAATGATTAACTCTCTTTACAGGGAATCCCATCGCAGCAGTATTAAAAATTATCAAATTAGCGATCAAAGAGTTTTGAGCCACTAATGTGCCACTAGTAGCATGGCCGGCTCAATTGGTGAAGATAGCTTATTTCTCCCACATTCACCATAACCAAGGAAGGCTCTTGGAGTGATTTTATTTTTACAAATCATAAGGATTATTCGCTTTTTTGTTACTATCTATCGCTTGGATTTAACATTCCACAATTCCAGGAGGGATCCTCGTAAGTCCAAAACTCGTTCGTCCAATTTTCAAATTCAAGTTTATCAGCTTGGCCCATTGTTCCTCAATAGGGTTAAAAGCGTAAATATTCCTGGTTCTAATCTGGCTATCAGCGCCTCTGCCTCCAAATAAATACGGCACCCCATCAAATCGGATCAATTGGCTCCAAACATAATCATTCAACATTTCCGGTCCCGATCGCCAAGTTCTGGTCGACCAAACAAAAATTTCAAAAGACACTTGTCCAACCAAAATACTTAAACGACCATCCTTGTCCAAGAATGTTTCACATGTGACAGAAGGTTGGGATTTGGCCATTGAATCTTGCGAAACCCACACCTGATCTGCCCATTTGAGCACAAAAGCCTTTTTTGAGGTGACCATACCATTTCTGGTTCCTCCGGCGATAAAAATGTGCTCCTCATCCACTCCAATGGCGCAATGTCGAATCATTTGGAAAGGTAACTCAGGTCCGGGGATCACCGATCCATCACTATGAACAATGGTTGTGGAGGAAGAATCCTCTCCGCCAATTAAAAGAATCCAGGAGTCGCATATTTGGGCTATTGCTGGGTAAACGGGTATTGAAGTAAGAAGATCGTGTTCGTGCCATGTCCGTAAATTGGAATCAAATTGGAGTGTATCGGAGAAGTTTTGCAAATTGGACCGACCAAATGCATAGTTTAAGGTTCCAGACATTTGGAAGCTTACTCCACCATAACGACCATCGGGTAACTGAGGAGGGTTTGGACATTGCTTCATGGTTTTCATGTTGAGGACTTCCACTTTGCTAGTTGCTCCGAGGTCATCAATAAAACCACCCATAACCATCAAGTGGGTCCATTCTGAAAGTAGGAGATGCGTATTTTGGTTTGGGTTCACGGTTTAATTACTGCCGAAATTTGGGTTTCGGTTTCAGTTATGCCTACAGAAACCGAAAGCAGACATGCACTATAAAGGATAGAGTTTGACAACAAAATCGAAAAAAAATCGTCTCCAAACCTCTGAAATTTAAGTTTCCCGATTTTTCAAAATTTGCGACTACCTAACGTTGAACACATGTTTAAGGTGGATTTTGCATTTATGCAATTATGTTGTCGGCTGCTTTGGGTTTCTGTTAAGCCCTATTTCGGCCGAAACTTTCGGTTTCGGTTATGAGCCCTTTCAGTCCATCACTACTGTTGTTTTTATTGGTTATCGTCGCAGTGTTCTCAAAAAGAAGCTTATTTGTAGAAAGATAATTCATGTTTTTTTCAATTGTACAAAATGTACTGAATTTGAATTAGGGATGGACCGAAACCGCTTTTGGGCCAAAAATTGCGTTCGATTTTGGTAATGCCTGCCAAAAAAAGCACACATGCACTTTAAACAATGCAATTTGACTGAAACTTGAATATTTTTGGTCCGAAAAACTTTGAAATTTCTTTGTTTTGTTATACGCCTTAATTCTGTATAATATATATGATTACCCAAGGATGGCTCAAGCCAGGATTACTTTCAAAATACACACTAGGTCTGATTAGTACAATGGAAATTCAACGGAACAATATATTTGTTGCAAAAACCTCACATTTTAGTACAGTGATTGGACCTAGTGTGTATTTTTGAAATCCGTCCTGAAGTACAGTGGTTCCTGGATTACCCAACTTGGAATAAATAAGCAATATAAATTCCATTATGAAGGAGGTACGTTTGTGATTTTGTATGCCAGCTTCTTCGATTTCTGAAGCGTCCTCTTCCGGTCCAAATAAGTAATTCAAATATTCATGAAAAAATCACGCTCAAAAATAGTTGCGTAAAAAAGTTCTCATAGACGATGATGTTTGTGGGGCGTAATAATTTGAATAAAAACTTCAGATGTTATATTAAGCTAAGAAAAACATTTTTGCGTATGCAGTTTTGCACTATTTTTCCAGAAATGACTAGAAAATGCCCAAATCGTTGGTTAAATGATTTGTTGCAATTTCTCCAAATTTTATTGCACTTACTTGAAACTCTTTGAAAGTGGTATTGCACCTTTAACTACAAATGTAAAAAGCTTCTACGAAAAAAGCAATTTTCTTATTCAGTACTTCCAATAATCAAACTTTGTGCTCTCTAAAGGCGATTAGAATACATTGTGAGGGCATTTTTTTGCTTGATAGAGGAGTTGATAGATTGATAAAATTTAATGATAGAAAAGAATGATAATCATGTAGTTCTAATAATTTCGAAACGTTTATGTGTTATTTTGTTATTGAGCATAATAATACATTTTGCCTTTTTGATTCTAATATCATTCCCCATCAAGTACATTTTTTCCTTTAAGCGCCCTCCTAACATTTCTTGACAACATAGTGTTTTCGAGTATGTTCACACGACTTGCTTAAAGACAAGACCGTAAATTATTTCACCTTCTTCAGGTCTAAGGAAATGAGGAAGTGACATTTACCTTCTTTAATCAACTCATGAACTGTCACCACAGAATCATTTTCGGACACCCCTATCAAAAAAGGCCAATCTTGAAGGAGAATGCACTCTTTTTCCTCGGCCACAAATCGAGAGCAAGACTTTGAAAGAGCACATAAACCAGCACACTCAATCGGTGAACTGGAACAAACACAAAAATGAGACCTTAAAGACTTTTAGACTTGTAACTTTAGACTAGGATACCTAGTTCTTGTGGTGATTTTGCCTATCACAGCCTTGCTAACAATGGCTGAGCTCAAGCTTTTGAGGCGAAAACGACCGGGGTTGGTTAAATGATTTACTTGGCCGTAAATCACTTCAAATAAAGTAAATAAGATCACCTTCCACATTGTTCTTGCAAACTTATACTGACATGGAATATTTGGCCAAGACGTAGTTCTTGTAGAATGCGTCGGTACGTTAAATATCGATAATCACTTTTAAGTTCCTTAAAGACATTTGGCAAAGTTATCAAAAAGGGTTACGAAATGTGAACAGCATGAGTGCAAATGTATTTGAACGCATTGTCGATTTAAACATGTTTAAGCTTAATATTGGTCAAGGCTCAGTATATTCTATGTACCTTCAGTGTTCGATACGCTTGTGATGGCAATAATCTTTATTTGTATATGTAGAAATTGGTCTACTCGACATTTCAAGGTCCCGATATTTATCAAACATTCATTAAGTGAAAAACGGATATTAAGGACTATTTCATAAAAACCGTCGGATTGCTTAGGCTCTAGAATTTTGCATCAGATTCGGATTTGCAAAATATTTTTTCGGATCCGACATAATCCGAAAATGATCCGAACTTTTTAGTTCATTTTTTTGCAATTTCAATTCTCAAAATTTCTATTTTGTAACATATTTTTCTTGACTTCATAAAATAATTTCCATACCTTCAACTAAGGATTTTTTATTTCTAGGGACGGGCAAAAAGTGTAAAAAGATTTTTGGTAACATAAACTCATTTATTTGCCTTTTTGCACGTTTTGCCTTTATTTGCATGATTTCTTTACGAATTCGGCCTAAAATGAACAAATTGTTAAAAGTTTGCTATTTCCTCTTTGAAAATGTTTACCTTTGGAAGACTTTTTTCAAATTTGGAAACTAAAAATGATTTTACGGCTCCCAAGTAGGCTACCATAGCATTGATTACTACTACTTCAATATCTAAATTTTCCTTTTCAAGATTGAAAAATAACAAGCAGATGACAAGAAAGTATCTGAAGCTTTTTGTTTTAAAAATTTCAGTTTTTTTGCATCTTTTTTAAATTTCATTTGCGCTTTTTTGGTTTTTATTTGCGCTTTTGACCTTTTTCTGCGCTTTATTTTACGATTTTGAACTGATTCTTGTGCAACTTTTGGTAACCAAAAGCTTCTTTTGATTTGCACTTTTTGTCCGTCCCTATATATTACTCTGCAAGGTACTTAATTGTTTCTTGTTTTATTAAATACACAATAGTGTTAACCGATTAAAAAAGTGAGTTGATTCAATTAGCAAATCCTACCATTCAGCCACTCAGCTTGGCTGTGCATCATTGTAGGTGTTATCAAAGGGTAAAAACTATTTGCTGGTTTCACGAGGTCATTTAAGGGTGGAGAATTTCTTCCTGCAATTCTCAACACCAAGGAAATGTTATAAGAATGCCCATCTAAACTTCCAATAGCACGTCTCTTCCAAAATACATTGAGTTTAGGATTACGGATTTTTTCGGATTGCACGGTAAATTTTCGGAGTTTTTTCGGATTACGTGGCAAATTTTTGAATTCGGATTCGTTCGGATTGAGCGGCAAATTTTTGGATTCGGATTAGTTCGGATTATGAAAATTCAGTTCGGATTGGATTTGGAGGACCTGTCGAATTTGAAACACAGCTCTTTACGCTTCAGACGTCTGCAGTAAAAATCTGATTTAACTGATACCTAAGTTTATGCCTGAATAAACATGAATAAACAAGACTTTAACTTAAGCTCTAAAAATCAACAATAGATGGTGTGAAAGACGGGGCAAATACTAAGTGCTAAAAAAGCTCATGGGAAAGAAGCGTCGACACAGGCACGTTGTTTAGCTTTTTCGAAGCTTCAAATGTTTGCCATTGTTGTCGCCACCATCAATCAGGAAGTTCAAGTTATAAGGAAAGTCGATTTGGCAATAAGTTTACCTAGATCATGACAGTGAAGATTAATCCAGTCATTGGATTAAAAAATAAGATGGATTTAAGCCCTTCCATGGATATTTTTCGGCCAAAGTCTCCTATTTGCTGTAATTTTTAGTCTCTTCCACTTCCCGGAATGTTTGGATTTTTTAAAGCTTCATGATAAAGCCACCAGCGCTAGTGTTCTGACGACGCTTCTTTCACATGAGCTTCTGTTTCAAGTGCAAAGCCAAGGATGACTCAAGCCAGGATTACTTTCAAAATACACACTGGGTCCGATTAGTACAATGAAAATTTAACGGAACAATATATTTGTTGCAAAAACCTCACATTTTAGTACAATGATCGGACCCAGTGTGTATTTTTGAAATTCGTCCTGACCTACAGTGGTCCCTGGCAAAGCTCACATGACTTTTCTCTTCTCTTACCCTCACCTTCCGCGCCATCTTTAGGCGTCTATTTTAAGCTTGGGTTAAAATTCTTCAAATGGTACTAAACTGTGTTTGGCTAATCAGGGATCCCTGAAAGGGTATATATAGTATTATATAGGTTATCCCTCGGCCCCCTTGTCCTTGTTTGTAGTGATGGTCTAAGAACTAGACCATCTGGGGTGTCCACTTACTTATGAGATCCATTCACCTAGCCTCTAGGTGAATCTGTTCATTGAAGAATTGAACGCTAGCACTTAAATAATTGGTATTCATTCAGCCCAATCAGTTAAATAAGTTAACTTTCATTAACGTTTAACGTTGGATTGCAACAAACATTTTTTAGCGTTTTCCTGCTGAGGTAAGCCGAAAATCTAACTTGAACCTTGTCATGGCTGCATGGCTGAAGTACAAAAGCAAGAACGAGAAGTAGGGTGCAAATAGTAGATGGAACGGAATTTAAGCATCTTCAATAAACACACGTAATTAACGTTAGATATTTGTCAAATCTAATTTTCTTTGCTCTTGCTTGGAATCGGTAGTGTTGGAACAAATGGAATAAACAACGTTTTTGTTGACTTTGAAATTCATGGCCGAATCCTGTTCAGTTCCTTTTTTTGGTTTGGCTCATTAATTGAACAATCATTATCTAGTGTGTTCACACAACAAATGAATTATGGAGTTTCAGATCCTTCTCTCGCCTAAATAATGTATTTTATGCATTATTTTCGTGTTTACGACAAGTTCATCTTTTGACTAAGTAAAGGCAAAAAGATTCAAAGTAGTTATCAGATCTGTGTCAATTGTTTGCTAATTCTAACATCTAATATCCCGGTTCCAACAACAAATAATCGCAATGGTCTTTCTAAAGAAAGTTTCAAAACAAAATCCGTCAATACCTTTTCATTGTAGGCACTATTTTCCCAAAACAGAGACAAATCAGGAAGTGTCTAAAAAGTGATACTAACAATCAAGGGAAAGGTTTGGGAACCTTTTTGTGGCTCCTCAAAAGGTTTATTGATCCTTTGATCCTTTGTCTACTCAATTTTTTCTCAGTACGAATTCCGGAAATGCAGTTTACATCCTGACAAGTGCCCTTCTACCTAATTGTTTCATTGAATTTTCATCGTAAGAACAAAGCCGTGAAATGTTATCTGTAATGTACGCTTTGTTGACCTTAATAAAAAAATCACCCCTACAAAAAATCACGAACGCGTGTTTTTCACACGATTCAAAATGTTTTTAATAAAGAGCGGCGGGAAAATATGTGTTTTTTGGAGGCTGAAAAGGCCTCTTATGTGGTCGAAATGACTTTTCATGTCACAAAAAAAATTTGAAATTATGTGATTTTAGGTAACTTACAACTACCACTCCACTAATGCTACATACCACTATAAAGTGAACAACTCACAAACAACCAATAAGTTTGCAACCTTTTGATTATCATATTTTTATCATTAATATGTTGAAAAACTAAACAATCGAATCTCGTTTAAAGAAACTTTTCAGTCAGCGGCAAAATGTTGCTTATATCGAGATTTTTCTTACAATGAGACTCAAGAAAATTGGCTCAAGAAACGATAAGAAACTACTGGAAACTACTAAAGTAGTTTACATCACCTTTATATAACCTTATAAACTTACTGTTACTACAAAAAATCTGACAATGACTAAAATATTTAGCTTTTAAAAATAATCATTAAAACACACAAATTGACATTACAAGTGCATGCATTTATATCTCCATTACAAAGCTTAGGAACTTGTTTCAATCTCAGTTTGACAGAAGAAATGCAAGAAAAAAGTACAATTTTGACATCATGATTGGTTAATTATCGGAATGATATCGTGTCCGAAATAACGTAGAAGTAATAGTTTAACTATGAAGATTTATTAACGATGGTTTGATGGCGTGTGTCTCGCAGGACGGACAAAATGAGAATGATCGTAAGGAATGAAATGAAACGGAAGAGGGGAGAGCACAAAATAGGAAAGAGTTGAACATTGGTCACACAACCTTTATTTATAATCATACCAATTATCAAACTTAAACAAGGACACACAACGTTTAAAAAATTGAGCCTTCCACACTTTAATACTGATGAAGTGTTTTTGTTATTTTTGGAATATCTCAACCGCAAATCTTCTATTCTCAGTTTGACCTTAAATTAATTAAAATTTAGGAGACTTTCTTGGGTTGCTTATTTTCCACTAGGTCTTGCTTTGGTAGACACAGAAATTTATTTCACTCTCAAGCATTGCACATTTGTTGGTAAAACTAATTTATGCTTATATTATTTTGCATAATTGTCGATAAATTATATTTTTAAACTTAGGGCTTTAAAATAGATCTTGTTGAGTGGCACTTTTGACAATTTTTACTGATTTTAGGGTTCAAATGTATTTTTTCGTTCCTTGACTCGAACTTGAAAAAGACGCGAGAGCCCAAAAAAATGCGCGAAGGGGATCCCAAAATGGGCAAAATTTGCGCAAAAGCGCAAGATATGAAAGCACTGCATCGATCCTTTTGGAAATGCTTCCTTGTTTTTTTGTCGTTTTGTGGTGTGACCAATTAAAGCAAGAGAAGTATGCCAAAACTTTGAGCATGTTTCTTATGTCGAGATTGAGGATAAATGGAAAATTTCTTATATAGAGAATTCTTTTGTAGTAAAATTTTGGTCAGCGCGGTAAAGTTGCTTATATCGCGAAAATTGCTTTTACTGAGGTGTCTTATATCGAGATTCAATTGTATGTAAAATATTACTCAAGCAAAACTCACAATGCATGGGAAAGTTAGATCACTTGGGACAGGCAAAAATTGTAAAAAGGTTTTTGGTGACATCAACCCATATATTTGCCTTTTTGCACTTTTCGCCTTTATTTGCACGATTTTTTACGAATTCGGCCTAAAATGAACAAATTGTTGAGAGTTTGCTATTTCCTGTTTGAAAATGTTTACCTTTGGAAGATGTTTTTTTTAAATTTGAAAACTATATCTGATTTTAAGGCTCCCACGTAGGCTACCATAGTTTTGATTACCATTACTTCAATATCTAAATTTTCCACTTCAAGATTGAAAAATAACAAGCAGATGACAAGAGAGTAAAGGCTGGTCTACACATGAAACATTTTGGCTAGATTATTTGTCAAATATTCCGAAATTGTTTGGTGTTTGCCAAATGTTTCCATTCTGTTGCTTCTACACGTGAACGTGCAGTTTGTCAAATATTTTTCCCCTTGGCCAAAGTGTTGCCCATTTTTTCAAGTTGTTTCAAACTGGCACTGCCAAAAACTGTTTTAAAACCAATCACCTTTAGCAGAGTCCCGTAATTTAGACAGTGAATTGTATACTGCCACATATTGTCACTTCTCAACGACTTTTTTTCAATCTTGCTTTCTGTCCAAGACTTTTTTTCTTTCCTTCAGTGTCATTTAATTTGGCTGGAAGGTCTTACGCATGAAGCCACGCTATGGACATTGACAATATCCACTGTCATTTTCAGTCATTTTCTTGTCCCCCCCACAACCATTTTAAGACCTCTACTCTCCATTGGCATTTGGTGTTGTCGAGTTGGGTTTTGGTAAACTTTGGCAGTCATAACTGCCACTTGGCAACGTTGCTACCTTGTAAACTCCTCCGAACCTGTCAGTTGACTCATTTGAGACGTGACTAGTCTATAACACTACCAACTGATTATCGGTGACTTTTGATGTCGTACATTTCCGTGGATCCTTGCAATCTTTCACAAATGACGTTCAATTTTGGTGATCTTGATGCCAAAAGTTAGAGGATCATTGTTTTGTTCTTCAATCCATTAATTTGAAACCTTTTACTTAACAATAATCGTTTCGTGATTGGACACCCTGCATGCATCGATGTGTATTTCGATTGTCGATGAGAAAAAGTTAGCCTAAGGACAAATAATTTTTCAACATGTTCAAAGTCAGAAATATTTGACAAACAGAAAATAATATTTGCCATCAAGCTAATTTTGTCTTGGATTTGACCAAATATTTGCCGTTTTGTTTCACGTGTAGACCAGCCTTAACTGAAGCTTTTTGTTTCAAAAATTTCAGTTTTTTTCAATTTTATTTGCGCTTTTTTGGTTTTTATATGCGCTTTTGACCTTTTTCTGCACTTTATTTTACGATTTTGGGCTGATTTTTGTGCAACTTTTGGTAACCAAAAGCTTCTTTTGATTGGCACTTTTTGCCCGTCCCTATATATCACATACGTAGATGTACTTGAGAGAAAAGAAAATGATGTTTGTGGTATTGAATGAATTATTGAAGTTGAAGCAGCTGTTAGTTCCTCACCCTCTGACGGGAACATCCATTTGTAAAGTTTCATGCAGTATTTTGAACCGCAACGTTACATAAAGACTATTCTCAAGAATCGAGTGTCAGATCATTTCAAAAGATGAGTCTTTTCCAAATTGGGCCACACATTAACTCTGTCTTGACTTTTTAAGTCAGTCAAATACGATATGAAACTCCAGTTTTGTCAAAAAATTGTCAAAAGATCAAAGCTGATTATCTTTTTAACGTAGCCCCAAAAAGGCTAAAATATGTGGGTTTTGATAAAAGAATTTTAATATTTTAATATCCCCCAAAGTGCCCCTGTATGTGAAAAAATATGTTTTAATGTTTTTGCATAACTTCTTGTGCTTAAGTTTTTTTATACAATTACAATCATTCATTTTACAAACAATCCAAAATTGTGTAATTTTTTGTGTTGAAAAGCTTTAGTGACACTCCAACGGTGTATTTATTATTGATGGCTTTCTCTCAACGACAATTAATCGGTCGTTTCACAGGGAAATTGACCAAAAAGATTTAGTTTTGCGAGCGTTTCGTCTTTAAAACTCGGCTGACTCTGAAAACCTTTTTGTTGTCTACAAAGTTCCCACATTAACGAAATATAATTATGTCTTTGAGGTTTGGATATCATCGTAATCGAGGATATAATAGTGGTTCTTGGCCAATCAATCTTTATCTAGGTTAGTGAATCTGAATCCCAAAATAAGTACCCCTAAAAGTATATTGGTCAACAACTTGGCTGCATATGCAAATGGCGAGTTTGAAAATTTGCTCCTGTTATTTACTTTCTCGGAGAATGTTATTGTTGATCAAAGACCCTATACGAAAAATTACTTTTCAGAACGGTTATTAATACGCTAGCAAGTTAATTAGCTTTCGTCAAAATGAATTAAGGAGATCAAATTGCACATAACCACTTGTTAATCAGATTGATTTGGAGAGATCTGAGAAGTAGTAGCTAAGGAAAAATGAGAAGAATTGCTAACAGAGCCACTGACAGATTATCTATCCAAATTCCACCATGATGTATTAATCTAGTCATCCTAATGGAATGGCCATCAAAAAAGGCAAAATTTGGAGTAAGGTCAAATTGTCAATTAACAATACTTACACCCCTTAAACCAGGGGTCGGCAGCTCACCGGTTGCCTACCCCTGCCTTAAACACACAAAAAAACAAATAATTGCTTATGCATACTTTTTCACAAATTTTCGAGCAGGAACTAACTTGTTCCACATTTTTTTATGTTTCTCTCGAGGTAAGCCAGCCTCTAAAGTTCACATCGAAGTTTATTAACTTTTATCTTATATTTCGGTGATTGCTCATGCATTTTGATTGATATTTTGAATCACCACAAAAGAGGAACCACAAGCAAAACATCTTTTTCTTTTGTTTTGCGGATTTTTTAATTACTACTACAAGGAATGGGATTTTCTGTAAAGAGGGAGAATCATTACTATAGTTAATATAAAATATTATTACGAAATTTGAACTACCAACAAAAAACTGTTGGCAGATCTGTACAACCCCTTGAAAAGTGGGTTGATCAGGAATCGTATTCAAATATGTATCTAACCCTACTTTAAAAGTTATTAGAGGACCAGCTCCTCCTTATTCCCGAAGAAGACTAATAGGTAACAAATTGAACAATGCAGGAGCCCGATAAAGAAGGGAGGAGGACTTTTTTGATCGAACTAACCTCAACTCCCTTGGATTTGGAGGTGCTCTCAAAAGGCAAGTAAAACCTCTACGATCACTATATCTGATCTCAAATCATGGGTTAGGACAGAGCCCATGAACGCTCTTGAAAACATACAGTATCAGATACCTTTTATACCTTCTCTGAGTACTGTACAACCCTAATTTCTGGAGTCTCTCCCAATACGAGAGCTCTCTCATTCCTGTGATGTTCTTAGCGAAACATTTATGGACCTGCTCGACCTTTTGCAAACCTGCCGAACTCATTGGAGCCCAAATGGGGGAAGCATATTCAAGAAAAGGCTGAACAATCGATTTGTACAGAGTTAGCATCGTAATACAAATCCGTAGTAACAAAAATAAGCATATTGATCTCGTTGCTGAGATTCTAATATAAATTTGATTGTGCAAAATTGCAGGGTTTGCCGCTTTAACCTCACAAATACAAGGCAATAATATCATTCAAAATTATTTGTCCCTTGCCTCTCTCTGCACCCCCTCCCCCCTCCATATCTATGTATCATAATCATCATAATCGCTTAGTGTTTGACTATTTTTTTAATCCGTTGAGGTGGTCGTGTTATGCATCCCTTTCGTTATGCATTACCTCGGATCCAATTCCTGAGAGTAACTGCGAAACCTCAAGGTGCAGATTAAGTTGCAAGGAGTCTTTGAGACGAAGGATTTCTGCTTTTTTGAAGAGGGGAGTTGAATGCGAGGATTGTCGTCCACAAAATGTTATTTTTAAGGATCTATTTAGCACCACTTGTATTCGATGTTCATTGGATTTAGTCAAGAGAGGCATCCACGCAATGCAACCATTGCAGCATTGAGTAACAGTTTGTTTCTACCAAGCCAAGTTGAGACATCCTTCATTACGTTGCATGCATTTGTCTGCAGGTCTTCGAATGATTTACCCACTACAATTATGGCGGTGTCGTCGGCGTATATGATGCATTCTCCTCTACAGCGCTTTGGAAGGTCATTGATGAAAATGACGACGAGTAAAGGGCCGAGGTTGCTCCCTTGTGGAACACCTTTCTTTTGTAGTTTAATCAAGTTACTCGTGTCTCCATCAATTTCCACCCTTGCATTCGATCCTCTAAATAACTTGCTAACAGTCCGAGTGATGATTTGATTATGCCGTACTGCCCGAGTTTCTCCAACAACAAATTATGATCTACAGAGTTAAAGGCTTTTGCCAGGTCAAAAAATATAGCACATGAATTCAACCTTCTAGATTTGGGTCTTTGAATTCCCGTGACTAGGGCCAAAATAGCTTGCTCGGTATTATGATGCTTCCGAAATCCATGCTGTGACCTAGGTATGTTATCGCAAAACCGGGCATACAATTGGTGGTGTAACAATTTTTGAAAGACTTATGGCGGACGCGAGGTCCGCCATGTGGATGAGAGTCGAGATGGTAGTAGACTGAGTAGACTGCCTATATTTCTGACTAGTGCATGTATATATATCACAGATCAGGTACTCATACGAGCGGCGAGCATACGCTCGCCACACCATTTCCCCCCGCGGGAAAAAGTCCGGGCCGGAGACACGGGAACGGGCCGGAGACACGGGAACGGGCCGGGAAATATAAAGTCCGGAACAACCGCCCAAAAATGTCCGGTAAACACCGCCCAAAAATGTCCGGTAAACACCGCCCATAAGGTCCGGAAACAACCGCCGCATAAGGTCCGGATGACCGCCACAAAATGTCCGGCTGACGGGGACGAAGGCCGATGATGCGGCGACGAAGGCCGATGATGCGGCGACGAGGGCCGATAATGTGGCATCAAATGCCGAAAACTGGCCGACTCACGAGATCCGGCTACGTCGGGGTCACCAGTATGGCGGACGCGAGGTCCGCCATGTGGATGAGAGTCGAGATGGTAGTAGACTGGGTAGACTGCCTATATTTCTGACTAGTGCATGTTCATATATCACAGATCAGGTACTCATACGAGCGGCGAGCATACGCTCGCCACAGACTTTAGACATCACCGGCAAAAGAGAGATCGAACGATATGAACTTTAATCTTTTCTTGATCTTTTTCCCTTGTTTAGTGGTATCACTCTAGCAATTTTCCAACACGCTGGAGTCTTCCCAACGACAATTGCCTTATTTATTAGCAATGTTAACGGTTTGCAGAGTTCGTATCTTAAATACTTCAGTATCTTGTTAGAGATCTTATCAGGTCTTGTTTTTTAGGTTTTCTATTGTTGCGAGAGCTTCGACTTCCGATACTTTCCGGAAGTATATTTCTCCGATACGAGTTACATCCTGGAGCTCATCGATAGATTCGAATGTAGCGTCGGAACACGCTTGAAGTACTTGTTAAATGCCTCAGACCTCTCTACTCCTTCGCAAGCTCCGGCTGCGAACGTCATTTTGATTGGGATGTTATTGGATATTCTACGATCAAGAGTTTCACTAAATATTTGCCACTTTTTCTTTGTAGTTTCCGCACTCGAGATTTTTGATTGCACCCACAAGGCTTTGGCCCTTCTGATTTCATGTGTCAATTGCCGCTGAAGGGTCCGAAAGTTTTCGTGATCAGCTACATTTTTCGACCGCTTGAACCTTTTGTACGCAGCTTCTTTTTTTAACCTTCTTTTTCGTAAATCCTCCGAGAACCACGGATTTTCTTGCCTTTTTGACTGTCCTTTCTTTACTGATAAGCAATTATCTTCTATGAGTGTTGTTATCATATTGGTCAGCTCCTGTGTTTTTTCATCCAGGGTCTTTTCCGAAATGTCATGCCACCAACGCATCCAATTTTTCTGCCTCAGCTCCATCCGAACTTTTTCTAATTTTTCCGTTTTTTGCTTGATCTGGAAATTAGTATTGGGCAGAGTGACATTGCGAGCATTGGTCATTCGAATTTCAATAAGGGCATGGTCTGCAAAACCTTTGCGTTCTTGGCATGAGAGTCTGCAATTCGAATACGCAACAACGATCAGAGTAGAAGAATGAGATGTGACCCGAGTTGGAAAATCCACGTTTTGATTGAAACCATATCCCAACATAAGATCTTCCAGCCGCATGTGCGCCATGATGGGCGACAAAAGGTTGACATTTACATCGCCAAGAATAACGAAGTCACCTCCTTGTATAGCAAGCCATGTCCTTAGTTCCGTCAAAAATTCACAGAAGGGTCCATCAGGGGGGGGACGATACACGTTCAATATTGTTATTGACCGAGTTCTGATCGCATGTGTTTCTATCACACCCTCAATGAAAGGGGAGTCGACATCCACAAAATCGAAACTTTTATGAATCCATAATCCAACCCCTCCTCCACGACCTTTTCTTTGTTGTTTCGATGATAGGGGATGAAACCCGTCCACGGTTTAGTTCATAATCGAGGATAGTTTACAGATTTCTTGAACGCAAACCAGGTGAAAGTAATTTGACTCCACATATTCTCGCACTTGTTCATACTTCAGGCTCAGTGCTCTAACGTTGCATGATGCTATCACAAATTCTTTTACAGGGCCACCGTTAACCTTTTCAATCATTACAATATATTTTCCCCCTAGAATCTCTGCAGCCGACAATGTAAATCTGCATCACAGCCATGTGAAATGTAATCACGCGAAAAATGTCAATCCGGACAACATAAACGAGGCATGTTAATGTTCAGTATTATATCTGTAAGACTAGTTCGATCGATAAAAATTCTACTACATGATCAATGGAAGGTCATAGAGGAACTTCGTTGATGGACAGGTTTTATTGAGGCGGCCACTCACTTTGAGGAAGCTCCTTGAAATCTTGTTCTCCTTTCCGTTTCGTCTTCAGTACAAGTTGATCCCCTTGCCAAGCTATGCGCGTACCTGTCCCTTCTTTCATTCGCCTTATTGCATACGCAACTCCTTCCAGTAGCATTGCTTTTTCTTTCAAGTGGAAAGGGTATTCTTGGGAGTATCTTTCTCCCTTCAAGTGGGCATTTCGCAAGCCTTTCAAGAACTGAAACTTATCTCCAATTGTGTGAAAACGAAGTAGTGTCGGCCTTTTCACCTCGGTCTTGGAGTCTTGGGCTTTTTTTACGGCCATCCTTGAAGGACATATCCTGCTAGCGATGTTTATAGATTCACTCCCGAGACCAGCCGACTTGGCAACCTTGGACACATAAAGTCGAAGAGAATCCAGCGTTTCTATTTCCTAGTCATTCTCCACGATAGGTTGGAGGTTCCATATCATAACATCTCTTTTAGCCTCTTCACAGTCCTGGTGGAATTTGTCATTCTCTAGAACGCGGACTCGCTCGCGAAGTTGGACCACGTCATCTTTGAGCTTGGAATTTTCTTCTCGAAGCTTGCCGTACATGGCACGAAACACATTGAAAAATGCCCGCTGGAATTCCCCTTCCTTCATCTTGCCTTCCTTTTTGAGAACATCTTCAATCTCATCGAATAAATCCAGGAGAGGGTCCCTTCGTCTTACTCCTCTTCCCCATTCGACCCATCACCTTCCAGTAGCCTGTCCTTGGCCTTTTCGGCGTCATGTCCTTCGAGTGGCACGGATTCCCCTCTCCGGGTCTTTTTCGGTCCTTTCCGGGTTGTTGAAGGCGGAGATGAGTTTACATGCTTTCCAGTTCCTCCACCTGTACCATCCAAATGTGATCCTTTGTTCTTTTCTTTCGAAGATGACGAATTCTTGGCCATTTTTTTTTCAAATTTGCCAAGCTCTTGTGAGTACACGTTCCTCGGGATGTTTGTCGTCTGTTCAACTAGACACGCAGCTTTTCGACAGTTGCTAAATCAGCATCAACATATGCCTCGAAATATTCAAGGCCTTGACACCGAGATCCAGCGATAGATAAGTTTCATTGATAGTCAACGGAGTTCTATGACCTTAATATTAAACGATGCCGCCAAATTCCATGACCCTGGGTATCGTGTACCTCTGGAAATCCTTTCCGAAGTCAAGAGATTTCACGCACACATTATACACAGCTGACAGAGATGACAAAGAGTCACTGTCACATGAAACAGTTGTGGAGGAGGTCCAGGGCTGCTTGGAAGAACACCATCCCCTTTTGCAGCCCTTCACGGATTCCGAGATGGACACAGCCTTCAAGAAGATGAAAAGCAAGGACCCGTCCATTTCAGGGGTTTCTCCCTTCCAAGTAGCACTTCTCCAGACCCAGATCCAACCACTCCTCCAAGATCTATTCAGCAACGCCCTCCAAACATCTTTCTTCCCACCAGACTGGATGGAATCAGCCATCATCTTCATCCATAAGAAGGGGCCCAAGGACAACCCAGATAATCATCGGACCATCGCCTTGGAAAACTCCTTCTTGAAGATGATGTCCACCCTGTTGGCTGCCCGCTTCTCTGGATTGGCTGAGGATTGGAATCTCCTTCTTGAGTTCCAATTCGGTTTCCGGAGAAGCCGCTCGACCACCTCGGCAGCCACTCTCCTCTACGAAATTGTGCACGCAAATATCAGCACTAAGAGGAGAGTATATGGATGTTTTGTGGATTTCTCCAAAGCATTCGACAGGGTGGACCGAACGCGGTTATTCCTCAAACTCCAACTCTGGGGAATTCCGCGTTCAATATGCGTCCTGCTGGCCTACATCTATGCGGGACTCAAATGCTCCATTCGTTCTGGCGAGGACCTAGCCCCTGTTACTTCACATCCATCGGCCTTTCGTAGGGGGATCCACTATCGCCAATACTTTTCAACCTTTATGTATCCGACCTGCCCGGAGCTCTTACTCACCAAGGCCCCACCATTAACCACAAAAGCATACATTATTTACAACTTGCAGACGACCTAGTTCTCTTGGCTGATTCAGCCGTGGAATTGCAAAATGCCATCAATGTTCTCCATGGTTATTGCTAAAAACCAAATTGGCAAAACTGATAAAAATCCAACTAGAAACACATCTGTACAATTTATTCATTATATGCTCCGTCATCAAAACCTTCCCTTGTTTGTTCTTCTGATGACGATGTGTTCCAATCAGGTCGGTTCCTTGGATAACTGATATTTCTAGTACTGTCGTAAAAAAGACCAAAGTAGGGTCAACTTGACCAATAAACATTTTTCAGTGTGAGAGGTCTCCAAACTTAATGTAGAATTGCAGCTTTTGTATTGTATGTCATGGTACCTTTGTGAATTTAATGAATTACGGTAATACCATTAAAAGATCTGGTATTACAAATATTTTACTTTATTCTATGATCATTATTTGTACCTTCATTCATATAAGATTTAGCTTTGATGTTACATATTAGGGTTCTTTTGCAAAGAAAATGAAAGGGTCTTTTTAGGCCAAGTCTAACAAAAAGTATTTTAATTTTTTGTTAGTAAGTTTGGTGCTTTCATTTCAATTTCCCACCTTCCCTTCATTTTGGGACACATTTTCCCGAAGTTTGTTCAATGTTGCAAACACGAGATTGCTTTGCAAATATTTGAACAAATATGCCAAAGTCCAAGACAATCATAGACATTGATTGACTTTAACATTTCACAATAACATTATTTGAAATATTTGGCCTTTCATTCATTGACATTGTAAGCCGTTTGAAAAAAAGACAAAATGTGATGTAGTTGCGATTCAAAGTGTTTAAATGATGAACATAATGAGTAAGTCTTATGTGAATGCATACCATGCGAAGGTAATATTGATGCTCTTCATGACACGGATCAAAAAAACTTTTGCCTGAATGGTTCGACCTAATCCGATTCTGGCAGCACTCGATTCATCAAAACAAAAAACGTCTGTAATGGTTCTAATAAAGCTTGAACCCGCTGAGAAATGAATCATCAGTAGAGGGTGGAAAAAAAAGTTTTTTTTCCTACAGAGCAGAAATTCTAGACGGCTGATGCAAGTAGCTCTCTTTTAGTGTTAGTGTTCATCTGACCCCAGCTGACTTGTATCGTAAAACGTCTAGATTTTCTGCTCTGCAGGAAAAACAACAACTTTTTTTCCACCCTCCAATCATCAGTATCTTTGGAAAAAGGTCGTGCTTGACCTCATCGTTTACATGCTCTCATTGGGATGTTTATTTCCTCGTATCGACAAAGCAATCCCTCAAACCAGAAAACGATTGTTTTTTTTACGCAGGTAAGATTAAAGCCCACCCAAGGGTGAGTCCTGTTTCTTTTTCTAGACACCAATAACATACATTTTAATCTTGGCCCTATTGTTAATTAGAGCAACCTTAATTACGAAATTTGAGTTCGGCCTCGGGTTGGCACGATTGATTACTAAGCGTCAGTTTGGCAGAAATAGATGTAAAAATAGTAAGTCACTTTTTTCAACTCCCAAAAACATTCTAATGAACAAAGGGAGGCAAAAATGTTTCCCTTTTGATTGACATTTCATTTTACTTCCGCTTTTACGTGGTCGCCAAAAATGATAAATAAAAAAAAGTAGAAGACCTTCAAGCTTCAACCTGAATTGGGAAACGCTTCCCAATTATAATGAAGAGCTTTTTACACAATTTACGTTTTCAGAGTATCAGAGATTACAACTTGGATTATTTCCGTGCAAAAACACTCAAAAATTGATTAGTTGAAGGAGGCTACGATTTTTTTGAAAACTTTAAAGATGAAATGTAGATAGATTTTTTGAGATAATCATTTTTTTCAAATTTTTTTTTTGCATGTTCAGGAGACTTTAAAAAGTTTTTCTCGCTTCTTGCCCGTTTCGAGCTCATTATTTTTTTCATTTTCAAACGATAAACTTCCTCTTTTTGCTGAGCTGAGTTGCTCGACCCATTTCGGCAAATTCAAGTCTTTTCAATTTTTGCGTGTATTCAATAAGTCTGGATTCGTGGAAATGATCACTATTTTACATTTAGAGACATCTGTTTACATCTGGTTGACAATATGCTCGGTTTATTCAGTTGAAAATGAAATGTATAAAATCATACATTGCAGGAAGAAGTTGTAAAAACTATTTAATTCTCTTTTTGGGACTCATTTTTAAATGCTTATATAACTTCATGAAATCAATTGAACTAATGTGCATCTTCAATTGTTTTTTCAATCACTATTAAGTCCTATTTTTGCAGTAGTACAAGGTTTACTGTTGTTCTTTTTATTTAATCACTTTGAGAGTGAATTTTGCTTATTATTGACCCAACCCTAACCAAGGTATCTCAACGTGAAAATTTGATCATTTTCTACAAATTTACACTCTTTAAATATACGGCAAAATAAAAATTCAACATAGCCAATTGCCCTGTTTTACCACTAGCGGTATGATTTAAAACACTCACTTGAGCAACCTTTGTACATGCTCTGATTAACACGTAGATAGCCCAAAATCCAAAATCGTGGGGTCTTAAATACAACAAATTGTACTCTAAAAGCGGAATTGTGATTTTTTTTTTTGGTTGGTGATAGGGTCTTAGGGTTTAGTCTCACCCGGCCAACGAAGCCAGTCACATAGATAAATAAAATAGAGATATCTCAGTTTTAACGTCGCCAAAAACGCCCTCTATGAGGGATTATCTAGTAACATTGTTAAAAATGATGATTTCATAAGGAACGTCATAGAGTGCGCTACCTTGTTTGTAACGCAAATATCCTTTTTGAAGTTTGATTCTCAGAGTCAATCCAGAAAATACAGCCTGAGTCATCTAGAGGGCACGGATCAAACTACTGTCTTTGTTGCCTGCCTGCTTAGCTAGAACTGAGAAGTCTGGAACTGGTTTGTGCCAGTCATGACAGCGTCCAAATATTTCCGATTGGCAGTTTCAAGTCCGGTATCAGAATGGTTCTCCGTCTGTGGGTGTGGAACAGCGTCTAAAAGTTTCCTTTAAGAAAGGTCAGGGAGGAGAATCGAACCTAAGACTTCTTTCTTTAGAGGAAACTGCGCTAACCACAACACCAAGTCTCCTCCCTTTAAAATCGTTTTATTTGATTATTAAAAGATTTGAGCTTGAAAATCAGCGATTGGTTTGCACGTGTATACGAACTTGCAAACAAAATGGTTCCTTGCCATTCAGGTTGCATTTTTCAAATTCCTTTGCCAGGATTCGACTTTAATACTTTTTTTCTACCATCTTGACAATAAATCAACTTAAATTCTTTCTGCGTACCTTGTGCGCCTTCAACCTTCCGGAAGTTATGGCTAGAAAGCAAGCGTGGGAAAAACGGCTCATTTTTCGACGAGGGCTTAGGATGGATATCACTAGGGCTGAATATTTTAGGTTTTACATAAAAACTTAGGTTTTAACCTAAAACGCCTAATTCGGGCAATTTTTACCTAAAATTAAGTTTTCAGTCAAAAATTTACTTTTTTCTCGCCTTTTTAGGGCAATTTTTACCTAAAACTAAGTTGCAAACGAGATTTCATCTCGTTTTTTAGGCCTCAAATTTTAGATCTCGTTTTTTAGGTCAAAATATTTTGGTCTCCTTTTCTTGGTCGACAATTTTCGATATCGTTTTTTGGTCGATTTTTTTGCCTGCCCTTCCACTTTTTGCCATATTCTGCCACTTCAGAAATTTCTCTACCACAAAATTTTCTATACTGCCATTTCTACCACTTTCCCACCAATGCCAAATTAAATTTTCACTGCCTCTGTCTCTGCTCCACTGCTTTTACTCTTGTAAAAAGTAAACTGCTGTAGAGCAATTAATAAAAGGCTATATTTGGTCTGAATAGCCTCTGAAAAGGTGTTATCTATACAACCTAAAAAAAACCTAAAACGTAATTTTTGGCAACCTAATTATGTCATAATTTGCCCAAAAAGTTAACCTAAAATATTCAGCCCTAGATATCACTCTTTCTGAATAGATTGCTACCCAAACTAGTTGCCCGACGATTATGACCTCGATCAGTCAACAAAATTACGTGGGATAATGTGGATTTGTAAAAGCCAAGTCCTTTTTCTGAAGAGTTGCCATTTTTTGGCTTGGATAACTTTTTCTCATGGTGAATCATTTTCGTATCTCGGCACAAGGTTCTCGGATGCATGCAAAGGATTTGTGACCATACAGGACACAAGCATCAAGTGAGGAACTTCTTACGTTTTATAAGCCGAAATGTGAATGCTACGTTTACTAGCTGAGCTACTTTAAAAAGCTAGAGTACAATTAAATTGATGGTTTCATGTTAATGCATCAATGAGAAAATTAAGACAATGCCAAACCCAAGTCCGATTTAGTCACGTTGCTTGAGTATGGTAACTTACAACATGTAGTAAGCCTTCAAAATAGCAGTTATCACAATTACTCAAGTCAATTTGTTTTTGGTTTATCACTTTGAGATGATATGCCTTGTGAAAAATTCGTGCTTTTCTACTAAACAAACTTTTTTCATCAAAAATACTGATGAAAATCAATTCTTCATTGTTAAGGCACAAGTTGGATAAATTTTCCAACGAAACCAAATGTTAGTAATTCAGTATTCAGTTAGTGTCTAACTGATTTCTGGTTAAGAATTGACTAATTGGACCGGGAGTTTTTTTTGGCGTGGAGCAGAAATCCCAGACGTTTCACAACGTCGAAGTCAGCTGATGGTTGACGAGTGTGATCGTCAGTTGACCTTGCTCCTTGAAACGTTTGGCATTTCTGTTCAGCAGCGAAAAAATCTGGATCCTATGTATCTGCCTGGAAATAATTTTAAGTCAATATTTGAAGCATGCTTGTTGAATGGCTGGCAGACAAAGGATATGAGAGTAAATTACAATTTTTCAGCGTTGATGCAGGCTAAAGATCGTCAATAAAGTAGTATGTTTTCAGTTGCATTCTTTGCACAACCTGGTGCCATGCTTTATATCAAATGGACAACAAATATCATCCGGATTGGCAAGGCATTCAGATCGACGGTTGTAATACCAAGTGTACCCAAGTGAAGGCTGAAAATAACCAAGCCTTGTGCTTTGAAACTGATATTGTGAATGAGCAATCCACGACCCTGGTACCACAAGAACTCATTTCTTTTGAGAGTGTAAGAAAAGGTATTTGAGTATTTTTTTTTGGAAGAATTGCTATTTTTTCTTTTTCCTTGATCTCCATTTCTTTGATATTTAGAAACATATATAGTTGTGATAGACAGAAAAAACTTGACTTTTATACCCCTCGACAACACCAAGTCATTGCCAAGTTATAGCGCACCGTTGGCCCCCATCGTTATCGAGCAAGACACATACCAAACAACTACGAATCGAGGATTTTTATTGTGCGAGGATGTCTCGAATTTGTGTTACCATTGGCCTTTCCGTAAGTGATTCTAGCGGTAGTGCTAACCATAAACCACTCTAGCCCGAACAATATTCAAAGCACACATTCAGGCTAACCATTAGGCCTGACTATTTTTAGTATAATCTTTCAATAACTTTCAAACCAGAAAACCATGCATTTGGTTCAGTCTTTGCTTTTGGTCTTGCTTTTCACGACCAAGGGAAGACACAGGCTTTTGGAGAGTTGTCATATTTCTAAACTTTTTTTTACAAACAAAGTCTGTCTTTCAATTGGTGGCATGGTAATTCGGGTCGATGAAAGTAACCGAAAAAAAGGGAAGGAATTGCTTCGAATTCGAAAAAGGTACGGAAAAGGCTGAATTGGTGACAGGTGGGAATTACTGCAAATTTGAATATTTTGGTGCTAGGTTGTACTTTTTCCCAATTTGGAAACAGGAAGGAATTACTCCGTGTCCAGGAATAGCTCCAAATTTCATAACAATAGGGAATCTGACCAAAAGTTCTCAAATTCCATCGAAAACTTCAGAAACCAATTCTGTGTAATCTCATGTGCAAGTCGGTCTGAAACACACAAATTAAAGATTGGCAAACATTCAATTAACTATGAATTGTTGGAACTCTCACACAAGTACGATATGTGGTTGCCTTTTTGTCAATCTTTACTCTAGAGTCTTTTTATTTCGATTGGAATTTCGGAGAAATTCTGCTGTTTGCTATTTTTGCAGGATTTCCGGCATAATGCTAAAAAATACTTTCTGGCTGATTCCGTGGTGTAATGAAGTTTGGACTAACTACCTGCTGTCATGGATTTTTTGTTCGGAGTAATACCTACTCGTAATTCGGAGCATTTCCTACACATATTTTTGGAGTAATTTCGCGTTACCTTGCCTTTAACGTTGCAGCCCGTTCAACAGCGTTTGATTTTGACTTACACTCGGCTGAACCTTTTAGTCATAATAAATTGCCAGTTGGGCCAAAATTGCTTTTTTCAATTCTTCATTATTTTGAATGGGTTCGGGAAATAAAGTCATTTTTTTTCTTTCTTGCTTTTATAGCAATAGCAATTGTTATAGCTATGGCTCCTTCAGCATAAACTCAAGATACAGTCAAAGCGAAATCAAAAATATTTTCCATCGGCCGCAACTATTTTCTTGCGCAGGGTGAGAGTTATCCTACAATCATGTGACTTAAAAGCTAAAAATGTTTTGGTTAGTGTTGTATTCTCATGTACCGACAATGATCCATCTCTCCCTCTTCTGCTATTTTGTTGTCGGTTGCTCACAAAAAGGAAGCGAATAAAAGTCAGCAAGTTACAACCCACCTGGCGTTCTTGTTCATTTTGATTTTGACAAGACTGACTCCATTCATGCAAATTTATGTAAAGATGCAAAATGTCCAGTTTTGGGAGGACAATAGCTATAAAATGGTAGGTCATGAACTGAGTGCAAAATTGTGAAGTATGTTCCCATCCTGTTAATGTTACGAGCTAAAGGGTTATTAAAAAAAAGCTTTTTCCTATATCATCCCCTTGGTCCCTTCAGTGAAATTTTCCGTGCAATGAAAAATCCTGAAGAAAAGTTATAATTCTTGTGTGTAATGGCCTGATAGGTAGCATCGTTGAGACTCTTTTCTTTGTCTCTCCATAAAGAAAACAAAACAGTGTTGGAAATCACGTTCACTTAGTGGAGAGTTGATTTTTCGACACTCTTTGACATTAATATCCAAAGGACGAAACCGATAAAGGACATTGTTACATTTGAATAACAAAGCAATATTTTGTTCTTGCAGGCTCAACAAAGTGGGTGCCCTTTCCATCTCCCAAGCATTTCCATCTTGCAGGGGCTTTTGGTCGTTTAGGTGGACAACCAATTGTTGTCGGTGGCCTAGACTCTGATGTGAATACCGATTCCGTAGAGATTTTTGATCCTCAAACTAATTCCTGGATAGATGGGCCCAAAATCAACGTAGCTCGTCGTTCATTACATCTGATTCAAGTCAATGAGAATACTATCATTGTGACTGATGGTTTTGCAACTACAAGAAGTCAAACAACGGAGCTTTTATCTCTTGGAGATGCTCAATGGACCCTCCTTCAAGATCGACCCGAGGGTGTGTACGGATCTTGTATTGGGGTTGTGATTCTGGGCGATGGACGAAGAGGGGCGCTATCCATTGGAGGAGACGCCGGTGTCTTATCCCCAAAAGCATATTTTTTGGACTTTGAAACGAGAACTTGGTTGCGCTTTGTGGCTTTTGACGCTCCACTTCGTTCATATGGTGGCTCCCTCTTTCAATGGAAAGACGAGATATACTTTTTACCGAGAATTGAAACCAATTGGCAAACTCAAGTTAATAAGCTCTATGTGATGAACGTCAACAGACTTGATGAAGCGTGGGAAACCAGGCCGTATCCGTTTGAAAATTTACTTTCACTGTCTTCAGCAGTGCATTTGAATTTGACAATCTTTACATTTGCGTTATAAAAACCTGTTCACGGCATTCTTCTCGGTTTGCATACCAAGAGATTTTATTTACAAAGTTGGCTTCCTACCAAAAGTTAGAGGAAATTAATTCTTTACGTAGACTGTTGAATTTGTTCGAATTAAAAAGCAAAATAAATAATA
>JAAGOF010000051.1:94266-119437 GCA_010645155.1 Tigriopus japonicus | reverse complement strand
TGAAAAGGGCAGGATCATGAGAGTCAATTTTAAAAATGGTTGTCTCCATGGATTCATCAGGCGGAAAGAACGGCGACCTACTGAGAGCATCAGCCACCATGTGCTCTTTACCCGCTGTCCACGTCACCTCAAAACTGTACATGACAAGCCGTTCTCTGATGCGCTGAAGACGGTCATTGTCCATGATGATTGTCTTCTTTTCAAAAACACCAACAAGTTGTCGATGATCCGTAATGATTTGAAAGTGTGATAACCCTCGGAGATAAAAATCACATTTGATGACGGCCATCATCAACGCTGTTGCTTCCAATTCAATGGTCGCATAGTTCCGCATGGCAGGGGTGAAAGAACAAGACCCACACTGAATGAGTCTAGGCCGCCCACTCAACTCGCGTTGTATAAGGGCAAAGCCCAATCCATGAAGCCGCGATGCGTCAGTCAGCAATTCTGTGCTCAGTTTAGAATTGAATGGCTTCACAACACCGCTTGAGCAAAGGAGACTTCGAGCCTTGTTGAACTCAAGTTGGTGTTCTGGCAGCCAAGTGAAAGCTGTCCCCTTTGTCAGCAATTGGCGCATGAGCACAGTTGTGTGTGCTAGATCCGGCATGAAGGCACCCAACTGGTTAGCATGCCCAAAAATGACCTTAGCTCAGTTACTGATTTGGGACTTGGAAATTCAGCAATGGCCTGCAATTTCGCAGGATCCGGACTGATGCCATTGCCGCTCACCATGAACCCGGCAAATT
The DNA here is from genome assembly GCA_010645155.1 of Tigriopus japonicus. Classification (NCBI taxonomy): domain Eukaryota; kingdom Metazoa; phylum Arthropoda; class Copepoda; order Harpacticoida; family Harpacticidae; genus Tigriopus; species Tigriopus japonicus. Next base: position 118,691 of record JAAGOF010000051.1, on the reverse strand, counting down.
TTAACTCGCTGCCCATCTCCAGCTTTGCAAGTGATAACTTGATTCCGTTTTGACGACATCGTTTGAGTACCAACTCATAACGTTTCAGCGCGATATCCTCGGTCGGTCCCTGCACCAGCATGTCATCCACGATCTTCATTAACCAGGGAAAGCCTGACATCGCTTTGTCTGTACGGATGCAGAATTCATCGCCACTTGAACAGAGGCCCATAGGAGCAACGGTGTACCGATATTTTCCTGATGGAAGGAGAAACGTAGTTAAATACGATGATTCTTCATCAAGTGGAACCTGAAAGTAGCCATGGATGGCATCCAACTTGATGAAATATTTGCTATCCTTGTCAACCTGGCGTGTAAGGTCATGGGCAGACGAGAAGGGATGGACTGGGCGATGAACTGCCTTATTTAATACTCGATGATCAGTAACCAGTCGTAAATCTTTTCCCCCAGGTTTGGGCACAAAGTGTGCAGGAGAACACCAAATAGTGGGTTTATCAACTTTCATGATGACGTGAGCGGTAATTAGCTCATCAACAAGGATATCTGCCCTTGCAGCAAAGTGCAGTTGAATCTGTCGAGCAGTGAGAACATGGCATGGGATTATGTTTTTGGAGTGATCAATCTCAATTTTCATTTTAGGTCCCTTGATGGTTCCAGAAGATTCACCCAATGAAGCACACAACACATCACTATAACGCTTGTTGATCTCAAGGAGATGTGGATGTAACTGACGTGATTGGTTAGAGTGAGGTGCTTGTCTGATCATTCCAACTATACAACTTCGGTGCTGGTTCGCATTCTCTTTCCCATTTTCATCACTCACACTCCCACGTTCCTCAACGCCTTCTGCTTCGTTGAAAGGTTGTGCCATGCTCATGGCGATTGGAGATGGAAAGTTAGGAGAAAATATACGTAACGCCATTAAATCCCGCCAACCAACAAGTGGGAGGCCATCGAGGTCAGGTGAAACAATGGCACGAATTAAAACCCTCGGGCTGCCCATCGTGGTGGCAAAAAAATGTGATTGCACCCGCATTTCTCAAGACAGAGTCATTTGCAGCCAATAAACGAGTGTTTGATGGTTCGAGTTGAATGTTTGGAGCAAAGGCATTTGAAGGGAATATTATGCGCGCGGCTCCAGTATCAGGGATTGCAATATGTGAAACACTCTTGCCATCAATCTCACATAAAAGTCTCATTTTTGGAGTGGCTGAATCATTAGTTACAAAACGAACCCGTGCAAGAGATGGTCTACGTGAATAATTTGGCCTAGACCGTTGTGACGTTGAACGAATATTAGTTGAACGTCCTCTGTCTTGTTCAGGTGAACGTCCCCTGTCCCGTTCAGGTGAACGTCCCCTGTCCCGTTCAGGTGAACGTCTCCTGTCCCGTTCAATAGATGGACCACGGGAAGATGGTGATCGACACATGCGTGCCAAATGGCCAATTTTGTGGCAGTCATAACACATTCTCTCCCTAGCAAAACATTCCTCGGCCTTGATGTGGTCATCGCGGCCACATTTTCCACACATAGCTCCAACAGCAAGTGTCGCCGCAGTATCCATCACATGAGTTGTTTTCGATCCCAATTCTCGTCGTGCCTTTATAATTGCTTCATAATTTGTAGCCGCCTCCATGATAGTGCCAAGCTTTGGGCTAGGAACTTTCATCAGCTCACTGTGAAGATGGTCCTCACCACGTGTACCCAAGACAGATTGGAACATGGTCCAATCATCTACAGACATGCTCTCAATTTCAGCCTCAAACCCCAACGATTGGAGACGAACCACCCACTCGCTGAATGATTCAGCAGGTGATTTTAATGCAATGAACCAATCACGACGTCTGAGGTAAAGGGGGCGTATTTCAAGAAATCGATTTTCTAATGCCTTGTAGCAATCAATGATACTTGCGTGATCCACTACCCTATTGTGCACGGTCACTGCTAGGGCATCCTCCATCCTCATGAAGAATATAGACTGTTGTTCAGGGTTGGTGAGTAAGTCCATATTTGATAAAGAGTACCAAGATTCATAATTGCGTAGCCAATTCCGCATTTCTGGGGGCGTTGCATTAGCAGAAAGGACAGACGGTTTCATGGCATCTTGTGATTTGAAAAAACGTGAAGGCCCACATATAACATTGGAAGATGATGTCCGGGACGCCGGTGGTGTAGGGGCTGGCCCAGCCGCATGCTTCACAGCAAGGATATGTGCTGCTTCCAGCCTCTTCATTTCGGCTTTGATATCGGAAGACATGTCTGGATCAAGGTCAAGCCAATCATCATATCGATCACTGATCTGGGAAAGCTTGGCAAGAAGAGCATCTGCCGATTTTTGTGCATATTCAGAGCCTGCATGTGATTGAAGTAGTGCAGTCTTTGCCCGCTCGAAATTGCCCTTGAGCTGGCCAATTGATCTCTTCAGGGTCGAGATTTCTACGGCCGACATATTGATTGTAATTACTTGCCAAACTAACGAGTGGATGAAAGCGTGCAGATGAAGTTGACCAACACTTGGGTGTATTCCCACCTGGAATAACCCGACCTCCTGGTCGCAATCGACGGGCCACCGTCGAAAACCTTGGTAACTTCAGCCGGTTCTTAACCGTTGGACGCGGTTTTTAGACCGTCTGCGCCATGTTATGTGGGATGAAACGTACAATCAAAATGGATACGAATAAATCGACTGATCTTTATTGTGCTCTCGCTGATGCCTGCCATAATAGTTCCGATCGCGAGGTTTCGTGTTACCTTATCCAACACAGATAAGGTAATGCCATGGGAACGAGCTCTCTCAAGCACTTCGCGAACTCGGTTTTCATGAGAGGTCAAGTCGTTGTCATACACGATTATGTCATCAACGACTTTTGCAAGGTTCTTAATACCTTCGAATGCCTGGTCGGTTCTCATATTGAATTCATCGCCGGCCGCAATGAATCCTTGAGGATTGCGACAAAATCGAAAACGGCCCCACTGAGTGATGAAGGTAGTTAGGCGTTTTGATTGCTCATCTAATGGAACTTGCCAGTATCCGTGACGGGCGTCGAACTTTGTGAAATAACGAGCTCCACTCATGCCCATCACCATGTCTTTTGGTGTCTTCATGGGACGAACTGGACGTTTCACCTGGGCATTCAGCTTCTTCATGTCCACCGTCATCCGCATATCATCGGTCCCTTTCTTGCTCACAACAACAATTGGGTGACACCACTCCGATGGTTCCACTACTGGTTCTACAACAGAGTCCTCTAGCATATCATCCTATTGTTTTCTGACCTAGGCTTCATGGGCAATCGGGATTCGTCGGGCATTTCTTTCTTGATGAGGGACTGGGTTCTCTTCCAGAACGATTTTCATGGGAGGGCCTCTCATGGGTCTCAGAGTCTTCTCATCAAAGACATCACTGAACTCTTTCCGCAATTCAGCCTCTGTTCTTTTTGTTTGGTCAAGCGCACAAAAGGTTTTTGAGTCTTCGTGATCTGGCCAAGTCTCGGGTAAGAACTTGAGCGATTTCAGCAATCTTCGTGATAAGTATGCTCCATTCACATGTTCAAATACATGGACCACTGATTCGACTTCCTCGTCTCCATGTAAGAATACAACAGGGCAGCTTCCAAGACTTTTTAATGGAGTTCCTGTTACATCCTGAACAACTTCTTGATCTGGTGAAAGCATGTCCAATGATCCACCCATTTTCTTGAAATTTGTCAAATCAATTGCCTCGACATCGCTTCCAGTGTCGGGTATCCATGCCACTTTCTGGAATAGTGTACACTTGACTGGACGGCATTTCAAGAGAATTTTTTCACTGCTCTGGATGTTTCCAACCTGGAGGCTTCCAATTGTCCGATCCTTGAGATTTGTGCTTTTCCGTTTTGGGCACATACTTTGGAAATGTCCCTTTCTATTGCATCCATTACACGTTCTTTCAACAGCAGGGCAATCAGATTTCGTCTTGTGATTTCCGTATCCACAAGATTGACACCTTGGTTCTAATTGCGAACTATTGTTGTTGTTGTTCTTCAGCTTTGGTTTCGACGTTCGTTGGGACTTCTTGTAGGACGAAATTTTGCTTATTGATTTGTCTCCAATATTGGAAGAAGATAACGCAGCAGCCTCCTCTGCTTGACAGAGTTGAACCGACCTCTCCAATGTCAGTTTTTGTTCAGCCAACAGCTTGTACCTCGTTTCATTGCTTTGAATACCACAGACGACCATGCCTCTCATTTGGTTGTCTTCCCGTTCATGGCAAGTAGAGCAATTGGGATCACTCTGAAAATCGCACGTGGCATATAACTAGAGACAGGAAGTTTAGACGAATAAAACTGTCAAATTAGACGAAAAAAGACGAATAAAATTGCCCGATTAGACGAAAAAAGACGAATAAAATTGCTCGATTAAACGAAAAAAGACGAATAAAATTGTCCGATGAAACGAAAATAAACGAATAACAGGCTTCACTGGACAAAAAAGACGAAAAAAAAACCGTCTTTCACGGTAAAAGAACAAACGAATTGCCGGTAAAGAGGATACGAAGAGCCTTAAACTGCTGCCCATAAAATAGTCGAAAAGAGGGGAAACACCTGTCCCCTTGTGTAAAACGCAAAATCTACAACAGTAACAAACGGAAAAGTGCCATATGAGCAAGAAATGGTCAGTGTTACATATTAATATAAAAAAGAGTTCAAAACCGCCCTTTTTTCAACGTTTTCAGTTGAGCAATATTTAATAACAAATTTGCAGATGCATTAATTGTTTGCATTGTCGGATAGCTCTTTTCAATCCAATTGTGGCCTTTTCTTTCCGTGTCTGTCAGGAAACCTTACAAGTTAAAATTTTAGTATGGATCATATTTTGTTCGCGCAAAAACGCAAGTGACAATTTAACTATTACTTTGGCCCAAGTTTTGGCGTTGAACTTTTTTGAAAGTGTCTATTTGATTTAAAATTTTAGAAAAAAAAACTTTAAATCCAAGAAAATTTTCCATTTTTGACTAATCAAACGAAAAAAGTTGAGTAAATTTGCCGGATTAGACGAAAAAAGACGAATAAAATCCAAATTAGACGAATAAATTTGTCGCGACGAATAAGGTTAAAAAAGACGAATAAAGACGAAAAAAGACGAATACGTTTATTCGTCTAAAGTTCCTGTCCCTACATATAACTCTTTCAAGCGGGTAAAGAAGTTATCAAAAGATTCTCCATTATCTTGACTGGACTTGTAAAATTCAGTACGATCAAGAAGAGGGTTTCTTTGGGCTCTGATGTACTTCTTAAGGGCTGAGATGATCTCATTCACATCGTCATTGGGTTGGACCAAAATTGTTTTCTGCAAAATGTATCGTTGAAGGTCTTGATCCAGGCACGTTTTGAGGGCAGCCACGCGGACTTGTCTTGATTGAGTTCCGAGGTGTTGGCAAAGCGAAAAATTTTCCCAACCCTCATTCCATGTGACAAACTCCGACAAGGTTGCACTTGAACTTAACCTAGGCCTGTACACGTTGATTGTTCTGGTTCTTGGGTTGTTGGGCTGGATCTCCACGGAATTTGATGCTCCTTGGGTAGAAGACGTTCGATCTTGTTGGTTTAACATTCCGATCAATCGTTCCTCTCGTTCCCGAGCTTCGCTCAAAATCCTGTCCTCACGTATTTTGGCTTCCTCGTCTCGGCGGCGAGTCTCCTCTCGCATTTCTTCAATTTGCCTTTGGAACATTTTCATCATTAATTCCATAGGGTCCTTCTCCTTCGTCGACATTTTGAATGATTTCAGAGCTACGTATCCACAAGTGGAAACAATTTTGTAAGTCGCCAAAGGTTGATCAAAGGGGCTTCCTCTCTTCAACGAATGGTTATTTGTCCACTATACAACCACTAACTAGAAATACTAGAAGGCAGAGATTGGCATTCAAATCTATGATTGCCCGACCTGGCACGGACTGTCTGTGACGTCATTCATCATGCAGGGAAGCCGAAGTTCATGAGTAAAGGAACCTTTTCTTCTAAGAAACACATCTAAACCATTTCGCTCATCTGATAGGGCAGTTTGGTTATTGAAAATCCTCAAGTCTGTTGGAAATGTGTCTAAGGTATTAACCCGATATGCAAAAAGTGAATTTCAACTAGTGTGGAGTTTAAACATTAATTCACATGATCGGGTGATTGACAACAAAATCTCAGTGATGTGAAATCTCGGCTTGCGCAAGGTTTTTCACGGGAGGTGGCAGGGTAGGGTTACCTCTTAGAGAATGGGTGCTTTGCTCTGGTATATGAGCAAACACGAATTTGAGGTTGATTTGCAACCCTGCTCAGAAGTCACGAAAGTCAGGGATGCCTTGCCTTTTGTCGCTTCTTAAAGAAAAAAACCTGTTTGTGAAGGCTGGTAGACAGTGGGGAATATGATTTTACTTAAGAAAATTGGCAACCCCAGCACCAGGTCAGATCACTACAAAATCAACAAAGAAGAAGTACTCTGGTTTGTTGTTGAACTTCGTTAGAATTAGCTGAATGTTCAAATGAATGCTCTTGACCAATCACCAGCGTGAATCATCGGCACCGTGTGTTAGCCTACGAATGCCAATATCTATCTTAGTGTATCTAACTGGAACCACTAACAACATTAGTTGTGGGCCACACACAAAAAGTACACTTCATGTTGTAAATAATATATAAATACATTTCAATGCTGATAGTTTCATGCTTAGTTACCAGTAGAAGTTATTCAGTATTTTGATTGGTTCTCCCAAGTACATCATTTTTGCAAGGGGATGGTTTACCGTTTCATTTTACGGACCTGCTGCCGTTAGCAGTGTAGGCTTGCCAAAAAAAAATCTCAGTTTTCAAGGGTCGGCTTTTCGAAAAATGTTGCATTTATGGACAATGCCATGGTTGACAAGTATTGCAAAGTAATTTGAAAACAAATGGAGAAATTGGAAGCCTTCAATTAAACAAATTGTTTGTTTTTAGGTTTAGTTGCCCTAGGAACCGATCTCCTCTGGCCATCTTGTTATTCAAAGTCGGGCATTCCTAATCTCAAAGTTCGGAAGAACCCTCTCAACTTATGTAACGAAATTTTAGATAAAAGCAACAAAACATCTTTTTTTTGCAAAAACAATGTCAAGAATTGCTATTTCAACTTCAAGTTGTGCAGATAAGAAAGGCACTGTTGCAATTACCAGGCCTAAACCTTCGTTTTAGTTACCTCGCACGCTCATCAGAAACACAGGTCTTCCGAACTTTTTTTTCCGCAAAAAATGATGACGTCACAAGTAATTGCTGCAAGTGCAGTGAAATCTCGATTTAACGATATTGTCCGTCACCTCAAAATATATCGTTAAATAAATCGAGCCGCTGTCGGAGGAGTCGTGGTATTACGGTAACCCCTGAAATTCCCTCTTAACCGAAGATTGAACTAATTATGGTATGGTTTATTTTGCAAAGTTTTGAATTCTAGAGTACTATAATAACAGAGTACGGTCATAAAGTGCGCCATCTAGTGGAATTCATGCGGCAACAGCTCGCCGTTCCCATAATACACATATTTTGAAGATTGCAACGGACACTCATCAGTTTTGGACAAACTAAAGTGCCTCAAATGTTGACTGAGTATTGTTAATGGACCTGTGGTGGTTTTTGGTTGATATTATTAGCACAAAAAGTAGCACTTGTGCGTGGACGCTCAATTAATGTTCCAGACCCTATACAGTATGTATCATAAGTCCGGTAAAAAGTTTTTAGATCATTTTTGTGAGTAACCTATTAATTTTAAAACAAAATAACAGTAATAAAGAAGTTGTGTGTGAATCTTAGCTTTCAATTGCGGCCCTTTAGTGCTATGTAACACGAATAACGACAAATTTAAAACAAAATGGAAAAACTCCGGGAAAAAATTTACGCGCGGATCTGCGCTGGGGACAAGGTCAAGGACTTTGCTGCCAACTTTGGAGTCTCCAAGAAGACCATCTACAAAGTGAAAAATGTTTATTGGGCATCTGGCAATTTCAATGATATGACAAGATCTGGCAGGCCACGAACGCTCAGTTCGGTCTGAAGCCTTCGTTGAAAGTGTTCAAACCAAGATAAAAGAAAATCCCAGTACAAATATTCGGAGCCTTGCCAAGGACCTCAAGGTCGACAAAATGGCCGGCTCCCTCACCGTGCGCTTCGATCTTGGTATGAAGTCCAGGGCCGGGACCAAAGTCCAAGGATTGACTGCAACCCAGAGAAAGAAAAGGCTCAAGAGTTGCAAAGCTATACTCAACAAAATGAAAAAAGTGAAAATGGGGTTCTTTTGTTCTCCAATGAGAAAATTTTCACTGTGGATGCAGTCAGCAACAGCAGAAGCCTTCGCTACATTCCCAAGAGCCCCTGTGATGTGGATCCATCAATAAAATTCACTGGTCGCACCAAACATCCCGCTTGGGCCATGATGCTGGGCATTGTAGGTTCAGATGGAAAGGCCTTTCCACCAGTGTGGATACAAGAGACCTTGTCTACCCCACAATACAAGTCCATTCTCTCCAGAAAGGTGTTTCCAATTTTGAATGCCACTTATGGTGCTGGAAATTGGGTCTGGACCCAAGATGGTGCCCCTTGCCACACCTCAAATGCCACCCAAAAATACCTCAAGGCCAAGTTAGGGTCCAAGGGATTTTGGTCCAAGGAGTTGTGGCCTCCAAACTCCCCCAACCTGAATCCCTTGGATTACTATGCTTGGAGCGCCATTGAGAGGAAGGCCTGCCGCACCTACCATAAAATGTTAGTGAACTTAAGGCCTCTGTTGAGGCAGAGGGCAGAGTGGGCCAACATGGACAAGGCTACCCTCTGCAAGGTTTGCTCCAAATTTCGGTCCACAGTGGAGTCCTGCATCAAGGCAGAGGGCGGAATTTTTGTAAAATAGTACATGGAACTTTGCTCGTTCATGTTTATTTAATAAACAAATTCATAAACCCTCTAATTACAGAGAAATTAGTGTTATTATAATCAATAGCATTTTTTACCAAACTTATGATACATACTGTAGTGCAAAAGTTTTAAATACACTAAAATTAAAACATTAAAAAACGTTTAGATCATAATGACATTAAAGCATCACAAATACGTATGCCTGTTTGACCTAACATTTCTCATCATTGCCTTGAGAAATCCCTGATGTTATTATCAATGTGGTTGTGAATACATTTTTATCTCATAAGGTACAAGAAGTTCATTGAGCATTAATTTCTTTTTCTCTTCAGTACATGGCTTAGAAAATATTCTGACTGGGCTTTGTCTTAAGAAGACTTCATTTTTTTATAATTCTCAAATCCTAACTTGCGAAGCATCAATTATACCATATGTATATAAATATACATGCTTTAGCCAATGTGTCTCAATGCCTCTTGTTGACCTCAACAACTGTATAAACCAGATTTAATTTAAGAAAAACACTATTGAATAATTCTTATGCGAAATCAAAATTTTCGTCCCTAGCCATGTCGTACAGAAAATTCCAAGAAGCATAAAGAAGAGACACGGTTGCAGCTCTGGATTTTTCTAGTTTGAGGTCGAAGACGGCTTGTTTAAAGAGATGGGAATTATTCTTCAGAGTCAATCACTTTTTACTTAGGATCATTCACGAATGTAGTGGGACTGCAATTTCACTACTAATCAAAAGTGTGTATTCAATCACTCCTGGAGTGGGCTCCAAACTTATTTTTTAACAAAAAAAACACATGCTTAGAATTTATGAGCATGAGGCAATCCTTTTTCCTTGGGTAGTAATTGCAAGTCACTACTTCTTCTCTCTCTCTCCTCTCAAACAAGGAAACTCTTCTTTCTTCTTCTTGTTTATGGTTTCTTTAGTTAAGAAGTAAAGTGTCCTCTTAATGAGAGCGAGAATGCTTTTCAACCATCTTGTATTTTTGATATTATATTTTGATATCATTTTGCAGGATGTCCCATTGAAATTGATGATCGGTATTTCAATCATAACTCTAAAGCAGAAAAAAATTGAATAAAATTTTAGATCGCTATTTTCCAAGTTTTGAACATTTCCTACTATTCTGTGATTTCGAGTGATTTTTCCAAGTATTTTGAAAATTGTTGTTTTGGAAATTCACACTGTTGTGGATATTTTGCTCATTATAAACTATTTCTCAGTTATTCAACTTTTTCAATTTCTTATGGATTTTCAGAAATAACTTAAGTTTCTTTACCTTTTCAAAATAAGAGCTTCCCCAAATTTTCAATTAATTTTTTTGCTATTTTCTTTTTTTAAAATTACAATTATCCATGGGCAGAGACTGTATTAAAAAGCATTCATATTGGACTATTCTTCATATTCACGGACCGCTCCTGATCTACCTGGCCTCTACTGATGCCAAAAATTCTTAACGCTATTGATTAAACCAAAGATACCCGCAAAAACATGATTAAAAAAAATTTTCAATAAAAAAAAATGACGCGCAACCCCAAAAATGAAAAGTTAAACAAAGATATTTTGGTCTCCTCTGAACCAGACATTTTGTCGGTGGGCTTTAGCTGATATGTTAAGCGTGCTCCAAGGTGTGCTAGTAACATTGACTTCATGTCAACTTCAAGTAAGCTATCTTTAACATGAGGTTTGATCAACAAGAAGCAAGACTTGACGCATGCAAAGAAGGAAGTTCTCAGGCGTCATTGAAGCATTCCCATTCGAAAACTTCAACGCCAATCAAACAACCTCCAAGCAAACTTCCTTCCAGTGCTTCTTCAAATTAATATAAAAAATTGCATGGCCCTTGACCTGTTTGTGGGTGCAGAGTTGAAAAGGTTACAAGAAAGAGAAGAATAGGAGAAATGTGGGGTACCTGAAATCAAGAGGTAATGGCTCTGAAAGCGGGTGAGTGAATGATTATAAATGTTTGGGAATTTCAAGATCAAAATTGGTCCGTCAAATGCGAAAAACAACAGATCTTTCAAGGAAACCAGGCCAGCAAACTCTGAGGTAAACTAGCAAGTCAACTACCTACGTAGCTTTGCCGCCAAAACATATGAGCTTTTGTCTGCCCCAAGGCACACCACAAGCATGCTTTGAATAGTGACTTCATCCATATCTCAAGCTTGTTAGGGGATTTTTCAGCACAAATTTTGGTTAAACGTCTACTATCTAGAGGCAAACATTTGAATAACGTCATCTAAGGACGCTAGAGTTAGAAAGTCCCCAAGAACCATACCGTAGAAGTCAATTGAAGAAGTATGCTTGAACCATGCATACCCTATCACAAAACATGTGACCTACATATATGAAAGTCCATCAAAATTCTTCAACAGGAATATCGTCAATAAATTGAATTGTAGATATGGCAATTGAAACCATTCACAAAAGGTTTCAGGAAATATATGTACAAAAATGCGTTTGATTTTACTTTAGGTAAACGAGTCAAGAAACTTATTTTTTGACATCAAATCAACACCCAGATTCCACCATTTTGAAAATCACTTTTTAGTTAAGGCCTAAAATACAAAACATTCTTCACAAGAGCATTTTTAACCATTCTACAATTGTTTAAAACCTGAAATTTCCACCTCTTGGCCCAATCTACCAAGTGTGCAACCGGAAATGTAGCAGGTACCGGGCGGAACAAAGTACGCAAGGACATGCAAGGCCAACACTCTGACCGCATAGCTTCCCAAATAAGCGACCGATATAATGATTGGCTTGACCTTGATCCACCCATGAACAACTTCGCTGCCATCGCGCTTGAGACAAACTGCCAATCTTTTCTAATTTCTCCATTGCGAAATTTTTGTAAATAAAAAAAGCAAATTGCAAATCATGTCACGATGTTAACACACGGGATCCCTCAGTCCCTCACAAGAGCTCGAATAATGTGGAAGGAAAACCTCTACAACAGGATTTTAAAAGCATATTTGGTCTTCTTTTGTCTAATTGATGTTTCTCAGGCAAAAACATTCACCTCCTTTGGAATCCGGTTGCCGGCTGCGTGCAAAGGGTTTGTTACAGTGGAGCACACACGCATCAAGTAAATATTTATTATTTCTTGCATACAAAATTTTTGAACGTTTAAGGGTTTCTTCACTAAAAATGGCATTCAAGTGTTCCTTTAGTGTCACTGATTACTGAGCAAGGATAAAAAGTAAAAAAAAAAAACAATTTTGCGGTTTTGCCCTTTTCCATGGATTTGACTTTTTTCTCCACATTTTAACCACATGTGTGTATCACTGCAATTGTTTTTGAATAAATACTCAGACAGTGCTTCCATATTTTGCGCTTTCACTTAAATCTGCTTTTTTTTTTGGGGGGGGGGGGCGGTCCGGTGTACGCGCTCTTTGAGCCCTTTGCGTCTTGTGCTTCTCAAGTCCAAGGATAATATCGAAAACTTGCATGTTTTACCTCTAAAATCTACTTTACCTCTAATTTTACTGGCGTTAAATAAAACCATACGAGCATTTTCTAACAGCTTTTGCAAACTTTTCAGACAAATTGAAAATAAATAACAATTACTTGTGCATGCCATTTTTTCGAAACAAACTCATTTCTCTGTTCCAATTTTTCAAAATCTCTTTCAAAAAGCTTTTGAAAGAGTACAAAAGATGGCGTTGTAAGACAAAAAATACTAGAATTGGATTTAGCTCCTCCAAGAAATTTCTGGTAGATCCTTTAGTTTAGCCGCAATAATCTAATTGTTTACAAATCTTATAGGTGAACAAAACACCCCAACAAAGTACGAAACATAGGTCAAAAAAGTAATTTATTCATTCATGACTTTTGATCAAGTTTAGATAGATACTAGTACTTCAGCCTGGCAAAGGAGTTCCAAAAGTAATATTAAAATTCATCTGCATACTTTCATATTAATGAAGTTTTGACTTTTATATACACAACTATATTACTATAATGCATAATAGTCATTGCAACACATTGAATTGCTACCTTGTTGCAGATTTCCATGGATTTCGTAGCGTAGACGTATTTGACTGTGCTTAAAAGCTTAGATTTTGCAACTTTTTTTACTATTTTGCCGGTTTTTTAACCTTTTTAAAAACTGTTTTCTTTGTTTTTGGCTACTTTTTTCTTTGCTCTACTGATTACTCTTCGTAGGTCTCTTCAATTTCATATGTTAGTTCAATTTTAACATGATACTAAAAATCACTTTGCCAAATAATCGTGCATTTTACAAATTTGCAATGTAGGAAATTGGCAAAGTTGTGAAGTAATCTCAAAATACATAGATTGCATTTTAAAAAAATCATTTGGGCTTGGATAGAATTGCTATCTTTTTTGGCTTAGAGTTGCAGTTCTGTTTACCGATAAATCAATTTGATGAAAATTGACATTATTTCTGGATTAAAATTTAGCTATTTAACTTAAAATGTGCGAGTTGGTCCAAAATCTGTCCATTTTGGTAAACAGTACAACATTAAGAAAATTTTGAAAAAAATAAATCAATTTTGGTTATTTGAAAATCAAGCTGCGTTGCCCTAATTTCATCAGATTAGCAAACAATCTCTTGAAAAAACGTGTGAAATGTTGAATTCGAACCACAATTCATAGAATTGCAATTTTTTAAGTAAAAAAACACCCGAACTGCAATTTGTTGTGAAAAAATGGAAGCTAAATTTTACCAAAGTCAATAAAATTGTTAATTTTGGGGGCAAGTTGCATTTTGTCACTGCGTTTAATTGAGCTGGAGAAGTCATTATTAATTTCCAAAGAAATTTGAGACCAGTTTTGAGGTAAAGAGACAATGCTGCATATGAAAGTGAATTCTGTTAAATAGGTCACGGGCCAAAAATTGATATAATGCCACTGAATACTTCCTTAAAACCAAATTTATGAAATGATCATTTGGATAATTATTACGCACTCTATTTTCACTAACATTTTCAACCATTAACTTTTCAAATTCGACTATTTCAACCATTGAACTATTGTCTTTCAATTTCAAATAGCTGTTTTCGAACACAGTTCTCGAAGGACATAATCGGATTGTTGCAAGGATGGCTCAAGCCAGGATTACTTTCAAAATACACACTAGGTCCGATTAGTACAATGGAAATTCAACGGAACAATATATTTGTTGCAGAAATCTCACATTTTATAACAATGATCGGACCTAGTGTGTATTTTTGAAATCCGTCCTGAAGTACAGTAGTTCCTGACTGTTGTTATCCCAAATTAGAAAAAGCAATTTCTGCAAGTACTATGCTTTTTCTGCAAGGAGATCATTTATTATGGGTTCACTCAATCAATCTTCAAAAATCAAGGTTCAGAATGTAAGGAAACAACGTATGTTAGGTATTAGGTATGTTAGGGTGACATAAAGGTTCTATTTTTCTTCCTATATCGCAAACCACGGGACGATTTTTGGAGCTCTCAAGTGACGCTATGGTCCAAGTTTAAATCATAAACTGTAATGAGCTATTGAGTAATTAACTTATTTCGGGATTTAATTTCAGCTGCCATCCTTGCTCAACCATGTGCCTCGTGCAATCCAAGATGGAGGAAAACCTTGATTTGGAAACACACGGTGTTCAGATCCACAATTCAGACACGCAGTGCTCACAAGTAAAAACTGAAAATGGCCAAGTCCTCTGCTTTGAAACTACCATTTTAAAAGATGAAAACATTACCATTTTAGACAAAGAGCTCCTACCGTCCTTGTCTTTCAGTACAGGTATTGAAAGGACAAGAAAACGTTCAATATTTGTAAAAAGTATCTTTGCATTTCCATCTGTTTTGCTTAGAATATTACGTTGCAATTATGTGGAACAGCACGCTTAAATTTGTGCCCGTTAATGATGTTCAATTGGCGTTGCCAACTTTCATCGCTCCAAAGGCGCCCATTAATCTTTATCACAGCAGTCCCATTGCGAGATTTAACCATGGACTTTTGGCATGCACGGATAGGTTTGAAGAATGTGCACATTGGTTTTTCCGTGAGTACTGTACTATAATGTGCAGATATGAATTCCTTAAGGGTAAATTAAAATGAGCATCTGTCATATTGATGTATTTCTGTCCACATAATCAATATTTCACTCTCTATTTACTTTGAAAATGTTATTTTGGGTAAGAAAAGGCCCTTAAAGCTAATTGTGGCCCAAAATATGCCAAAATTGTATTCTCAATTTCTTTTGGTTTGGTTTCGATTTACTTTATTTCCAGACCCCATGAGCTTAAGTCACAAGTCTTGAAAATTATTTCAATATATGTTTGACAAAGGTCTTATGTTGGGCACATGGTCCTCTTTTGGGTTCACAGTCCTCTTTTGGGTACACAGTCCTTTTGCTACGTGATTGATACTTGTGAAGAATTAGAAATAGTGTCCCAACATGCCAAAAGGATGTAAATTCTAGAACGTGCAGAAATATAAATGGATTTTCTAAATAACAAGCTTTGAATATTTCATGTGAATGTGCAACATCAACAGAAAATTGTTGACACATGCAACAAAACGTTTTTTGGAGATCTTACGCGACGTTTTCTACTATTGCGTCAAACCAGGAGTTTTTCAAGTCATCTAATTGGTTGCCAAACCCTTTTTTCCTTGCAAAAGTCAGGGGAAAAGGCACAATAATAAAGACAATTACAGGATGATTCAGATTACAACATATTTCTGCCCAAGGCGTTTTTGAGAACAATGCATAGGAAGTAAAAATCCTTTCCACAACGAAACCTCCTCAACCAAACCATTTTAGTGTGAAGCAATTTTTGCACCTGAACATGATCCGGTTGATAAAACCATTGCTAGAAATTGGGAGAAAAATCTTTGAAAAACGTAAGTAACAGAGGAATGGGAGACTGAGAGAGTTTAGAAGGGCGCATTATCAAACAGTGAAGTCCTCCTCGCTTCTTTATCGGGCTCCATCATTGTTCAATTTGTTGCCCATTGTTCTTTGTCGGGAATATGTAGGAGTTGATCCACTGATAGCATTTAAAGTAGTATTGGACATTTTTTAAAATTATACTCCTGATCAACCCACGATTCAAGGGTTGTATAGATCTGCCATAGATCTGCCAACAGTAACTCTTTGGTAGACCAAATATCATAAAAATGTCAATTTTGTACAGAGACGTCAAGTGATTGAATTTCTGTACAGGGGAATCCCATTCCTTGTAACGGTAATATTGAATCCAAAACCAACCAAAAAAAGTTTTGAAGGCGCTAAATGTGCGTTAAGTTGTATCAAACCCCCAAAAGGAATTTGAACAATTGCCTTAAATTCAAGAACTACTTGGAATGGCATGGAAACAAAATAAAGTTAAAAACGTTAAATTTCTCTCAAAATGTTCAAAAAGATGCATCTTTATTTGGAGATGGCAACGGTCATACATTTGTTGTGGACAAACCAAAGTGCCTCAAATGTTGATTAGGGATTGATATTAGACCTAAAATGATTTGTGATTGAATTACAACGCAAACTAACCTTAAGTTTGGCATAAACATTTGATTATGGGGAAGGAATTTGAATTAAGGCTTTTCTTTTTCAAAATATCAAGATGATAAATATCAAGGATTTAGTCATGAACTTGCATAAAAATCATCAAATTTTCAATATAGGAAGCCGTCTTATCACAAACCAAATTTGGATTTTATAATATATTAAAAAGAATGGAAGAAAACAATATTAAAAGATTTAATTTAAACATCATCATTTCTTCTTATGCTTTAACAATAATAGGATTGACAATAATTTTTACAAAAGATTTAAAACTTGTTTTGAATTGATTACAATTCTTTCAACATTAACGATGATATTTAGAGCAATTTTGAGGCTAAAATTGCTACTCTTAAGTGAGCGTGTAAATTTTGTTATGTTTGGATATCTTAGTCCTGTAGAAATTCACTCAATACAAAAATTTGCCCTGCCTGCTTGCAAGTGATTTTGACAAGTGATGTGTTTCGAGTTGGGAGCGCTGCCATTTTTAAATATGTATTTTGTGATTTCTGGGAAGATTGGAATAACAACCATGCAATTGAGGTTATTCCTAAACATCATCTTTGCTTACATTTGAAGCAAAAACAGTTGCTTTGTTTTACTTGGAACGTATGCCCCAAATCCAATTTCAATTATTAAGTGAGCGTGACATTTTCATAAGCCCAAAATGCAAGCAGCCTTGCCTCCTATTAGGCTGATTGGCAGGTTGAACGCTATTTAGTGAATAGTAAACGATCTATGCTCAAAATCGATTGAGTTCGAGTGTTGCCATATTGGTCTTTGTTCAGGTCTTTAATCAAAAGAAGATTAGTGAACCCTGCCCTTTTGAACAGCAAACAAACGACTGGTCAAAAATAGCAACACTCCCAACTCGAAAAAACATCCCAACGCTGCTATCTCGCTTTCTTTCAACAAGATTGGGCTGTGAATTGCGACTCGGGAAAAGTGTTGAGCCCCCCCCCCCTTTCTTTATTATCTTTTTCGGGTCGAAGGTTGATAACTTTGGTTCAAGTCAATTTCACTACAATTATTGTGGTGGGAGGTTACAGTACTACATTTTCAAGTAATACTGACTTGTTGTCCTATGGGGATGAGCAATGGACCAACCTTGAAGATCGACCAATAGCTGTTTACATGTCTGCTTGTGGGATGGTTACACTCGGTGATGGAAGAAGAGGTCTTTTGTCTATTGGTGGAGACTCATTTGGATTTTCCCCTAACGCGTATTTTTTGGACATTTCGTCACTGTCTTGGTCGTTAATGGAAGCCTTTACTTTAGAAATCCCTTCATTCTCCGGTTTTCTTTTTCAAATGTTCACAGAAATTCATTTTTGGCCCTCTGGAGAAATCAAATTCACAAATATTGTTTCTAAACATTATGTCATGGAAGTCAATGATTCAATTAGTCAAACTTGGGATCGTAGACCATATCTGTTTGGAAATTTCACCGTCATGAGCCAATTGCCACCATTAGAACTCACAATTTTCGACTTGCCCACCAACTGACTTGTGTGCTAAGCATTGTATATCAGTTTAGATTTGACCTGTTGATCTGTTGCGGCAAAATATACAAAATGTAAACGATTTATTTTTTCAAATTTGAGTTTTCATATAACCTAAGATTTTTTCGCTCTGTAGGGTCAAAAGTAGGTAGGGTAAAGTTGAGCAACTGATAAACATATTTTCAATGAATTTCAATTGAACAGTGTAGAGTACTCCCTCTTTGCTTCTCTATTTCTCTCTATCTGCTCTTAACCTGAATATCTCTCTCTGCAAATAAAATGAGTTATCCAAATCACTCAGGATGGCG
Organism: Tigriopus japonicus; assembly: GCA_010645155.1. NCBI lineage: Eukaryota > Metazoa > Arthropoda > Copepoda > Harpacticoida > Harpacticidae > Tigriopus > Tigriopus japonicus. The sequence continues at coordinate 100,459 of JAAGOF010000051.1, read as the reverse complement.
CAGTCGTGCTGCGAATCTACGTAAGACGCCGAGTGTTGTGTTTGAAACAGTGCAAGTGTTCAGTGCTCTCGACAAGAACCATGTCCGACAACAAGGATCCCATTATGGTTGAAGCTTCAAAAGGGATGATGGCCACTGTAACCGACATTGGAGACGAAGCAGTACTGGAACACGCAAAACGCTCAGCGAGATCATTTCGAGGACATTTTTCAAGGGCAATAAGTTCGTTCGATAAAGCAATTGATAACGTACAGAAAAATCCATCTTTATTTGCGACAGAACAAGTCAAGAAAGAGTTTCAGAAATTTGAAGAATCCTTCGTAAAAATTGAACATGCATATAGTAAATGCATGATTCTGGTGGAAACTTCAAATGTTAAGGAAAACAGGACCAAACACCTTCCAATTTTGTGGCAAAATTAATTCAACTTAGTTACGAAGCCGATCTGACAAGTCTAACAACAGATGAACTCCAAGTATTTCGGGTGTTAACTGGTATTAAGGAAGATAAATTGCTCACCAAATTATTGGAATTGAAAACACCCAGCTTTGAAGATGTTCAAAAGAAAATTACCACCTGGGAAGTGACCAACTATAATACAAAGTCTTGTACTCAATCTTCCGATTCTGAGACAAGACAAGTGCAAAAATTCAAGAAAAAATGGAATCAAAGTTCTTCATCCCAATGGCACAATAATGGATTGCCAGATCATTGCAAAAATAAGTGTTTTCGATGTGGTTCCGCTAAACATCGACGTACCAATTGTACCAAGGATAAAGTATATTGCAAAAACTGTGCCAATAATAGCAATGCCACCATAATTTGCTTAAAAGAGTGGAATTCCAACCGTTCAAATGATCATAGATCATCGAATTTTAATCGTGGTTCATCAAGACCTCAATCAAGAGTTTCTTCTCGAGCTCCTTCGAGATTATCTTCACCTGTACCAAACAATGAATCTCAATATGCAGGTAACACCCTGTCCACAGTGAAACCCGCAACGTTTACCAGAAGTAAACCAACACCCAAGTTGGCCATCGAGTTCACGGTAGGACAAAACAAATTTTCATACTTTGTGGTACCCGACACTGGAGCAACCCGCACCGTTATTGCTTATGACATTGCCCAAAAGTATAGAATTCCTTATTCTAAAGAGAAGGAATTTCTGCGAGCTGCAAATGGGCAACGAATGAATTGCGAGGGAACAGCCTTATTGGAAGCGAATATTCCTAGTAAAAAGACGGTATACACGGTATACATAAGTGCCATTATTTCAAAAGATTTGAATTCAGAAATTCTAGTGAGTTGGCACGACTTGGTCAATTTAGGCGTTATTCCGCCATCATTTCCGTCTTGTTTACATGTGAACCATGAAAATGCAACTTTGGAAAAAGTTTTCGAGGACTTACAAGATGTTATTAGCGACACTTTACCTGACAAACCAATGGAAGGTCCTCCAATGGAAATTAAACTCAAAGATGAACCGATTCGATTAACCCGCTTCGAGTAATGAAAGCTCGACCAGTTCCACATCATTGGCAAGATAACGCCACGGAATTAGTTACTAAATTGATAAAAAGCAACGTTTTGGTACCCGCACCCGATGCAACCGAATGGATTTCCCCTGCCCAATTTGTACCGAAAGAAGGAGGCAAAGGTGGACTTCGTTTAGTTACTGATTTCCGCGAATTGAACAAACATGTTGTTAGGCCAGTGCATCCATTTCCATCAGCCCAAGAAATTGTAAGAAAAATCCAGCCAGATGCTCGATATTTCGCCGTGATGGATGCGGTCCAAGGCTATTTTCAAATTCAGCTTTCTGAAGAAGCTTCGAAATTAACAACATTTTTATTATTCAACGGGAAATATCAATATAAAAGAGGGCCCATGGGACTTGCATCCACAAATGATGAATGGTGCAAGAGATCAGACGCAGTTGTGAATGAATTTGAATGGGCTGAGAAGATTGTTGATGACATCTTACTTTGGGCACCCGCAGAAAGTGAATTATTAAAACGAATAAGACTCGTTCTCAAGAAATGCAGAAACATTAATTTGACCATTTCACGACGAAAGTTTCAATTCGGACGCGAAGTAAAATTTGCTGGATATATTGTGTCTGAAAATGGAGTAAAGCCGAATCCTGAAAAGATTCAGGCACTGTCAAAATTTCCTTCACCAACAGATCTGACTTCTTTAAGATCATTCTTGGAACTTGTCAACCAATTGGGAAATTTCATTCCCGATATAACGCATATGACACGAAATATGCGTCAACTTTTAAAGAAAGACAATCTGTTTCAATGGCTTCCTGACTGTGACCGCAGGCCCTCTGTGCTTGGATAAATCTTTCAAAATAACACGATGCACTCGGTATTAAACGATTTTAGATTTATTAACGAAATAGACACGTCTGACAGCTACGTAAGCACAATGCTCTCTGCCTTTTCCCGCCAAAAACCAGCTAACACACAGGTGACTCGTGCACAGTCCTCGTAAAGCGCCATCTATTGCCTGCCATGGAAGCACGGATTGGTTTCGCATCAACACTGACCATGAAGAAGAATTTCAAAAAGTGAAACGAATTTTGACCTCTGAGGTGTTAGTGCATCCCTTCGATCCATCTCTTCCAACTGAATTGCTGACAGATGCATCTCGAACGCATGGAATAGGATTCATGCTATTACAACGAACAAGAGAAGGACAACCGAGAATTGTCCAATGTGGATCATTTGCATTAACTCAAGCACAATCAAATTATGCGGTAATTGAACTTGAATGTCTTGCCATTGTACGAGCAATGCAAAAATGTGATTACTACTTAAGGGGAATGGACAATTTTACAGTTATCACAGATCATAAATCTTTGATTGGAATCATGAAAAAGCCAATCACTGACATTGCGAACCCTCGTCTTTTACGTTTCCGCGAAGCGCTTTCTCCCTACAATTTCAATATAACATGGAATGCTGGTAAGGATCATTTAATTGCAGACGCACTCTCCAGAGCACCAGTTTTTCCTCCCGAGGAAATGGGACAAAGAAGACAATGTTGAAATGTGCTATAGAGTGGCGGAAGATCCTTCACTTCAAATGTTATTTGATAACATTGATGATGATTACAGATCTCTTATACAAGCGTTGCGCAAAGAAGATGACGTTAAAAAGCTGCCTGCTTCACACCCTGCTCGAGCATTCTCAAATGTATGTGCCATACAATGGAAGGTCCTCTCTCCTTTCGACAATGAAGAAGAGACATTGATTATCTATGTAAATCGCATAATTGTTCCATACCTTGCCAGGAAAGAGATTTTAAGGATGTTACATATATCTCACCAAGGCATCAACAAAACAAGACAAGCTGCTCAGCAACTGTATTACTGGCCAGGGATCAATAATGAAATCCAGAACCTAATTGAAAAATGCCAAGCTTGCCAAAGATTTCAAGCCTCTCAAAGAGCAGAACCCATTCAAAGTACAACGACCTCAGGACCAATGGATTTGATTGGAGCAGATCTATTTCAATGGTCAGGTCAGACCTGATTAGCAATGACTGATGCCTATTCTGGATACATATTTGTACACAAGTTGAGGAGGACCACCACAACAACAGATGTCATTAAAGTGATGGAAAATGTTTTTCTCACATTCGAATACCCAAAAGTTCTCCGATCCGACAACGGTCCTCAATTCAGAACAGAAATGACTACGTACTTGAAGAACCATGGAACAATTCACGAGACCTCATCACCTTATAATCCTTCATCGAACGGTCTAGCTGAATCATCAGTAAAATCCATCAAGAGTCTACTTAAGAAATGTAACTTGAGTGGAGAAGACTTCAATATTGCATTGAGTCATTTTCAAGGGATCCCAAGAGAGGACGGATATTCTCCAAATCAGCTATTCTTTGGTAGGAGTTTGCGAAACGCTCTTCCCAAGATATCAGTTGATCAAAATTTTTGCCCTGATGGCAAAGCAGCAAGGGACAAGATACGACTACGAAAAACTTTGCAAGCTGATATTCGATCCAAGCCATTAAAAACAATTGCTGTAGGAACAAAGGTGTTAGTGCAAAACCCAATCAGCAAAATTTGGGATTGTGAAGCGACCGTAACGAAACTTCTCGAACATGGAAGAAGCTATGAAATATCCGATGGTGATAAAATATTTCGAAGAAATCGAAAATTCATCAAACCTTTTGGCAAAAATGTATCATTCAAATTAGACTGATATGTCAAATCTCCGTGTTTATTGCCGAGCGATTCTGGATACGGCCAATGCCAATTGAAATTCATATGGTTTTGACAACCCATCTTGGGGGGCGTGTAGAGTACTCCCTCTTTGCTTCTCTATTTCTCTCTATCTGATCTTAACCTGTATATCTCTCTCTGCAAATAAAATCAGTTATCCAAATCACTCAGGAAACAGGTATCTCAGAAACGTCAAAAAATGTGTTGACTAAATTAATTAATTAAATAGGCGTGTAACTTTTGATCTAGACCTGACTTAGCTAAAGTTGATCCTTTTGTGTTTTTCTGAAAGTGCTGCGGGATTTCAAATACAGATTTAAAATGAGTTTTGTAGTACCGTGTATTCTCAAGGTGTGTGATTGTATACAAAAGAATTAACGTGAAAGAAAGAAGTTGTTGTTTTTGACGGGCCGTCGTCCGGTCTTTCATGTTCGACGATTTTTTTCCAATCTAAGGGTTGTTTGTTCAGATCCATTGTGTATATTTTCAGAGGAGATCTAAGGTCCACCCGTGCAACGTAGAAATAAAGAGTATTATCCTCTCTCAAGTACAAGTTTCCATAACCCTCTGAAGGTCGGGTAGGTACAGTTTCATTGCCTACCACACCCTCTTGACCGGATAGGTTTAAATAAAAAATTGTGCTCGCTATCCCAATAAAAGGATAGCAAAACAAGCCATTTGGTGCAATGCTAGGTAGAACCACACAAGACATGAGACTAGCTGCTAAAGGCTTTGAGTGTGAAAGCATTCGCCAATTCATAGTCAGGGCATCAATAATGAATAGCTCGACCGTTGTGATGTTAGAAGTCAGTATGCCAATGGCGCTGTCGTTGATGGTGAAAGGTAGAAAGGAACGGGCGACAGTTGGCAAGTTTGGGCCTTCAGACCACCCAGTTCCATTGAAGATCTCCACGATATTATGGCGTTGGAGTACCTGATCTTCCCCTTGCATAGCGCCACCAATGACAATAGGTTTTCCTTGCAATAAGAGAAACGCTCCGCCGTCATGACCTGTTCCGAATGAAGGAAAACTGTTCCATTGGTCGGATCCTATAGAAACAAATCTGAAGGTAAATATGGTTATCATATTTTTTAGTGATGAACCAGAAAAGGCTCTTATATATTTTAAACCAAAGCAAGTGACCACACAATTTTGTATTTTCATAATTTACCTTAAAATTTACATTCCTCATTTTTCTTTTTTAACGGAAAATACGGTTTCACCGAACAATTTTTGATTTTCCTATCCAACTGTATTTGGAAGATGTGAACGGGTCGGTTTAATAAAGAGGCGCTTATCATTCAACTAACAACAGTTTATTCAGGTGTAGTCTGGTCAGAGGTTAATGCCAAGATGGCGATAAGGAAAAGAGTTGGTTGGAAGAGCAGAAATGCTCGCTATTGGAATCAGGGAAGAAGTCGATAGGAAGAAGGAAATAGATTGGATCATACCATGCCCCTTCCTTTTCAGAGCAAAATTGAACATGAAATGAAATAGATATTAATTTTGCTCTATGGCGTGAAGCGGTCTGGGGGTCGAGAAGATCGGGTACTTCTTCGAACCGGGTCTTCTTCTGGTTCTGGCGGCGGTTTGTTGGGAGCTGGGATCAGATGATCGGGAATTTCCCGGAGAAATTTTTTTGTTCCTCCAAAGAACACGGCCAGAAGGAAATCGGAGGTGGTAGCGTCGATGATTGGGGCTACCAACGACTTTGGCGGATGAATTCCAACGCTTGGAGACGGGATCTTGGACGAGAACCGTTGAATCTACGGGTATCAAGTCCCGAGGTTTGGCGGAGCGGTCGAAATATACTTTCCGCTTCTTCGCATTTTCGAACCGGCGATGATCGGCGTCATTCGCCGTCTGTTGCCAATGTGGGTCAAACGCACTACGATGAGACGGAACTTGGGATCGGAGAGGGTGACCAAATAGTCTTTGTG
>JAAGOF010000051.1:13336-92751 GCA_010645155.1 Tigriopus japonicus | reverse complement strand
AGAGATGAATCCCATAGGAGCGCGCAAAAATTTGTAGCGGCCAAATGGGGTGATGAAAGTTGTAAGATGCTGCGAGTCTTCATGGAGAGGCATCTGCCAATAGCCCTTCACAAGGTCTAGTTTGGCAAAGTAGGCATCGTCTTGATTGAAGCCGGAAATGGCCTCAGCCGGAGTTTTGGTGGGGTGAGATGAACGGATAACTTGGGCGTTCAACTTGGTCAGGTCGACGCAAAACCTGGGTTGACCATTAGGTTTTCGAACGATGACCATTATGGCACCATTCCGATGGTTCGTCACCCACGCCTTTGGTAATGCCCCTTTCTTCCATGTACGTGATTTCGCTTTTCACGGAATCTCGCATCAAATAGGGGATTGGTCGAGCGGCATGAACGGCAAAAGGCTGATATCCCTCCTTCAGACGTATCTTCATGGGCTCACCAACGATGTCACCTTTCATCGGACGAATCGTGGAAGACAATGGCATAAACGGAATGCAATTTAGTCTCCACAGACCAAAAATCTTCCAAATCCGTGGTATGCTCTGGAAGTGATTGAATCCACTCTTGTCTTTCAGGCCAAAGAGGACGTGAAGACGGGGATTGGTTGTCGTTGGCCGATCGTTCGATCCCAAGAACTTTTGCGGTTGGAGTGGTCATGGGTTTTTAAAGGCATCACTGATGATGTTTAGAAGCCGACATGTATCCAAATCCAGGTAAAAATCCTTGACGTTTTCGCACACTGCGATTAAGATTTCTTTGGCCACGTTTTCACCAATTGAAATTGTAGCGTGGAAAGAACCTCTTTGAGTCAGGATTGAACCATCCACCGAAGTAATCCTGTTTTTGATCGGAGGACTGAGAGGAGTGGGTAGACCAGTCGAAGCGAATAGACTAATCCCCATAACGGAAATCTCAGCTCCTGTATCAGGAATCGCCGGGACCAAAAACGTTTTCCCGTTGTCCACTCTCATGTTCACTAGAAGAGTTGGACACGCTTTTCCCACTGAACACAGGCGAGTTGTCTCCACCTTGATACTGGCGGATGATTTGGAGGAGCTACGACACACGGAAGAGTAATGTCCCTTTTTATTGCAGGAGGAGCAAACCTTATCCTTCGCGGGACACTCTTGTTTGGGGTGGCGTTGGCCACCACAGGAATAACATGATTCGGATGGGCGTTCGTCCTTCCTGTCTTCCCTTTTCCTCTGGAATGTCTTCACAGACGACGGCGGTGGCGGCGACATTTTTGGGCTCGAGTGTCCAAACTTTCGAGCTGAATAGCTCGATTTCTTGGTAGCTTGAACCGAAAGATTCCCCAATGAAGGAGAGTCGTGACCCATTTGCCTTGCGCCCTTACGAGCCGTTTCCAACGTGAGGATCATCAGACGGGCTGCTTCGAAAGTTTGAGGGTTCTCTTCCAGAAGTTTGGCCCGGTCTCTCTCGCTCCTCATCGCTTGGATCAAGATGCCAATGTGAAGGTGATCTTCAGTTAAATTGGCGGTATCCGCATACTCCCCAAGTTCTTTAATTTCGTTGCAGATACTTGAATAATCCTGGCCCTCTTTTTGTCGTAGAGAGAGGAAATCCTTCAAGTCCACGTGACGATTTCGGAGACTTCGGAGATGGAGAGTGATGGCATCGAGGATCTCATCCACAGATCGTCCAGTATTGGCTTTGATACCCACGGAATGCTCAATAATGCGAAAAAATCCCGGTGAGCAACATTGCCAGAACACGGATACTTGTGTGGTCTGAGGACGTAAAGAGAGGGACATGAGACGGGCGTAATTTTCCCATGTTGGTCTCCATTTTAGGAAAGCTCTCAGGTCGATATCCTACTGAAGAGTTTGCGGCAGATTGACGGAGAGTTTTGGAAGTCCGTGACTTGAACGGTTTAAATCGCCAGCTCCAGGAACGTGGATCGGAGAAGGCGTGGGCTCCTGAGCCTTATCAAAATCCCGCCTCAATCCCATGACTTTGGTTTGAAACGAAATGAAGGAGTCCTCATACTCTGCCAAATCGATCTCATCCGAGTCCTTCGGCTCCAAAAATGGACTTGCCATGACTAATTCGTCCGCACCAGCATACCTTTCCAAAGCGTTCTCCCATTTCTTCAAGATCAACTCTAATGGGGTTGGGTTCTCACCGATTTTGTGAACTTTGGAGTAGCTTGCGGCCTTGTTCCTATGCCTGGTGACGGTACCCTTGAAAGCAATTCGAGTGCGAATCAGTTTGGTGATAGCCTCACGGGGATCCTCGAATTCGTGCTTGGACATCTCGCTGACCCAGTGATGATGATGATGATAGTGAAGTGATAGACCTCAGTGCAATCGTGGATGTGAAAAAGGACACGCACTCCCATCTCGGAATAATCCAACGATGTCGTCACAGACGGTTGAAGTTTCAGGTAGGGCGGTCTTTAAATCCGCTGCGCCATGGAAGATGTGAACGGGTCGGTTTAATAAAGAGGCGCTTATCATTCAACTAACAACAGTTTATTCAGGTGTAGTCTGGTCAGAGGTTAATGCCAAGATGGCGATAAGGAAAAGAGTTGGTTGGAAGAGCAGAAATGCTCGCTATTGGAATCAGGGAAGAAGTCGATAGGAAGAAGGAAATAGATTGGATCATACCAGTATTCTTTTTAATACAAGCCTGATTTCGGTTTCGGTAACCATATGCATAGCCAAAAGCCCAAAATTGCCATTTCGAATTTTGAATACTCGATTATTTGCTTGGATAGTCCCTATTTTTGATGACTATCTAAGGTAGACCTTTCGGCTCAGGTTCATATTTTCCCCAACATATTAAGAAAGTATTAAAGAACTGAAGTTTTGAGTATTTCTGAAAGTGAGTTGAAATTCTAATTAGTTTCTAGATGTCTTCAACCTACTGAAAATATGCTAGTAGTTACTTGATTCAAATTATTTTTAGGGTATCAAAACCAAGCCCCAGGCTTCATTTGAAATTTATCTCTGCAAAACTTGATGTAAATTAGTTTTTAAATGGTATTGGTCTGTTGTTGGAACTGTTTATCGTGAGTTTTAAGAGTACACACGTGAGAAATTTCGTCTCATTTGGCACAAAAAGGAAGGTCGCAAAAGTTTGTGAAAACACAACCTTAACCAATCCTAAAAGCCAAAATAAGCTTGATTTGAGTAAACATAATAATAACACTTTGATGAAAATGTAATCATTGACATTCATCTTTTTTGGTTTTTAACGCTCTCAGGCTTCTAAAATGACGCATTATGAATGTTACCATAAATGCAGAGGATGCCTCACCAAAAGTTTAGTCCCGTCATGCCCTAGTAGGCTTACAATACGCTTGAAGTTATTGTTGGAAGCTTGCCTGCAGTGTGCCCTGGTGCAGACAAAAGACACGAGCATCGGTTTATTTTACATGTTACATGCAAAAAATGGAGAAACTCCTAGTTTGACGAAGCACACAACCTTCAAAGTGACAACTGATTTTCTGAACGGACCGTGTCAAAATGTCAGCTTATACTCCCTGATCAGCGCCTCTTGTGGTCAAATTCACAGAGGTCCCAAAGTGGAGATACTAAAGCAGGCCAGTCGTGAAATTTCGTTGCGGGCAGCAAGGGCCGTTTATCATCAGCGACTAGTTGAAACTTGCCCAAACAAACGTATTCGTAGAAGGCAAATTTTTAAAAACATTAGGTTTTGGCCATGTGGCCTCCTGTCTACGCTTTGCTTATTCCAAATTATACTGAGGTGCTCAATGAAGATGATAATTCGGTTCACGGGCATCATTTCACGCAATTATAGGATTTGGTATTGAAAATACAGTCCTTTGCATTGCCTTAGGGCCAACCTTTTTTCTGCGTTTGCAACCCTGAATATTAAGATATCCTAATGATACTTGGTGAGCAGGGCAGGAATGGGCTCAGCTTCAAGCTACAATAAAAAAAGATTGCTCAGATCATAACAAGAGGGTGTAATTAACAAAGCATAAAACCAATCACTTTATTTTGTTGCAAAATTATAAGGCCGGTGATTTTAACTTGATTAATTAATGAGATAAACAATAAAAGAGTGTCATCAATAGTGAGAGGCACCTCCCTGGGCATGAATCACTTCAAAGATGCGGTTTGGCATGCTGTTAATCAGTGTTTGGAGGTACGGTTGCGGCATTTGGTCCCAACATTGTTTAGTGGCATCTTTGAGCTCCTGGACTGTTCTGAATTGTCTCCCTCCTTCATAAACCTTCCGGGACAGCCACCCTGAACAGTTTTCTATTGGGTTCAGGTCTGGGGAACAGGCTGGCCATTCCAGGAGGTTGATGTTATTGGCTTCGAAGAAATTCATTGTTGAGCGGGCCTTGTGAATGGGGGCGTTATCTTGCATGAAGAGCCACTGATCACCACAAAGACGCGTTCCCTCAGTAGACAGGTCTGAATTTCTCAACATGCGCTGGTATCCGATCGCATTCATGCGTCCTGTGATGAATTGCAATGGCATTCGACCAGTTACTGAAATGGCACCCCAGACCATCACAGAACCACCGCCACTGGCACATTGGGAAAAGGTTTCCTTGGGGAAATTTGGGTCTGCCCAGTAATACTGGTATCCATTGGGGCCATCCAAGTTAAATTATTTCTCATCTGAGAACAGAATCTTGCCCCAGGAGTCTGTCCTCGTCTGATTCCGTCTTGCAAAGACCAATCGGGCTTCTTTATGGCTTGGAAGGAGACGAGGGCGTGCCAAACGCTTTCGCTTCTTGATCCCCCGTGTCTTGAGGTGCCGGGACAGGGTTGATGGGTGCACTTGGACACCTGTTTCCTCCAAAATTTGCCTCAGGGATGCCCCAGCATTGGCTCGAATGGTCCTTGTTTTTGCTCTTTCATCTCTGACGGATATTTTTTTGGGCCTGGGACCTCCCTTCTTGGTTCCATAGGCCTCAGGATTACTGAGAAGTTGTTGATTACTGTTTTGCTCCGGTTCAATCTCTCAGCAATGGCTCTGGATGAATGTCCAGCATCAGCCAGTTCTACCACCTGCCCTCTCTCAAATTGAGATAAGGGCCTTCCTCTGGCCATGTTGAAGTGATACTGAGAGCAACTAGCCACCAATCACCCAAGGATTCACCAGTATTGGGGCTAAAAGTCACTTGGCCTTTTGTTTATGCAAAGGTTTTTGTTGTTGTAAAATGAGAATCCTCAGTTTGTCTGTCTTATCGGAACATTTGGAGACTTTGAGCCAAGTCAACCTGGTTGCACATTCTTCCTGAGCCTACATGCAAGAAATAAGCGTGTTTGCACCATTATACCCCCGACAATCACAGAAATCTGTCTGGCCCTAAGGCAATGCAAAGGACTGTATGTCTTGCGCACTTCCATTTGTACTATGATCTTCCACTTGTTTGGGCAAGTATTTCACGATATTCTTCGGAAATATTTGCTTTTTCACGCAACTTCTGGCCAGTTTCAGCAACAAGCAAGCATCTTTGCGTCTTTAAAAACTAGCCTCTGTTCTTCTTGTCGGAGAAGAACAGATTTTTTTTGAAGAACTTGGGCGCACAGAAGATTGGCCACGCGATCTCTCTTCGCCTGCTGCATGGTGACTGGTGAACCAATTTCAGCTGTTTATGGCTTATTCGAATGCTAAGAATCAAAACTTTCATTGGAGATATAACCCAACCTCTTACTCGTAATATTAAACATTTTATGGTCACTATTACCTACGGCCGTATTTTGCTGCCCCACGCTGTATATGCCCCAACATTTCTCGAACTCAAGAAACGAATTGACAGAGTGATGGAGAAATGTGAGGAAGCCGGAATAACGCTATCAAAAAAGAAAATTCAATCTGCACCTGATATGAAAAAAGTCCAAGCAATCTCGAATTTTCCCGTCCCAGGCAATGTGACCGATCTTCGATCTTTCCTTGGACTTGCTAATCAGTTGGGTCAGTTCATCCCTGACCTAGCCCATGCAACTCAACCACTACGTTCGTTGTTGAAGAAGAACATTAAGTTTCAATGGTGGCAACCCCATCAGGAAGCATTCGACCTAACAAAGAAGATCCTGACCAACCCAAATGGACCAATTTTGTCGCACTTCAAAGCTGGTCTACCCACCTCGTTACTCACCGATGCTTCTCGTCTAGGGGGGGTTAGGTTTCGCCCTCATTCAGACCAACCTCGATGGCTCTATCCGACTCATTCAGTGCGGATCAAGGTCCTTGACAAGTGCAGAGACTCGCTATGCTGTGTGCGAACTCAAGGCTTTAGCAATTCAGTGGGCGGTCCTTCACTGTCGAATTTACCTGTTGGGCATCAAATTCGTAGTGATAACGGATCACAAGCCCTTAGTGGGAGTTTTCAAAGGTTCTAACCTTGACACAATTGACAACAATAGGCTGCAACGAATTCGACAGAAACTCTCGGCTTACACTTTTGAAATTCGGTGGACTCCTGGAAAAAAGCACCAGATCGCAGACGCACCCTCAAGAGCACCTGTATTCTCACCTGAAGAAAGTGAAGAAGAGAAAGTCGTAACAATAGCGTTAGTTGGGTCATCCAAAGACCTAGCACTAGGACCCTTTGCAGACGCTGCTAAATCTGATGAAAAGTACCAGTCAATCATAACCGCACTCCTAAACGGCAAGCTGCCAAAAAACCTTCATCAATCTCATCCGGCAAAGCTGTTTTCAAAACAGTGGGATCACCTCTCGATCGATGGGGATAGCGGATTACTGCTACTCCATGGCCGTCGTATTGTCGTCCCTCAATCAGTGCAACGCAAAACATTAACTGAACTACATCGCTCACACCAAAGACGGCTTGGGCTGATATAATATATCTAAAGACTCACAACCTTGCCATGACATCTGTTGGTTGAAATTGTTAAAAGTGACTCTGTGCGCAGATATGCCTGAAGTATAGAAAGTGCATCTGCTTGTTCACTCTCGGCTCAATTTTTGTTGCAAGTCTGACCCTAATTCATAAACCAACAACTCAGTGGCGTTTCCTAGGGACCTCTAATCTCTGAACTAAATGAATCAGAAGAGTCGATTCTTTCTCAAATGTCATTAAGTAATCTAGAAGAATCTCAACTCTTTCAAGCCAGACATCTCCAGTCGACCATTGTGAGCCCAACTCCGAGCAAAACAGAGAAGAAAGGAGCTGACCGGCAGCAACAGCCACATTAAAGCCAAAGTACGTAGAGAACAGAGGAGGGGAGAAAACCTGTTTTCCTCAATGGGAAGAAATTCTCAAATGCAACGGGATAGTACATTTCATAACGGACTGCGCTCTTGGTGTCAACGACGACAACAACCATGAGTGACAAAGTTTGAATCCACTGGCAACAGATGCCACGGCAGTTGTGTGTATCTGGTCGCTTCGCGACTTATATCTGTGCTCACACCAAGGCCTTCAACGGACAAGGAAACACGCAAAGGAACTCTACTTTTGGCCTGGAATTAACAACAATATTGAACAAACCATAGTTTCATGTCGACCATGCCAAGAAGCTCGTCCCAGCCAACGCTCCGAGCCACTGATCCAAACGCGCGCTACTCGCCCCTTTGAGTTGGTCTCCACAGACCTGTTCAACCTAAACGGACGTAGCTATCTGACAATGGTGGATAGATACTCCGGATGGCCGTGTGTTGCCCCTTTGGGTAAGACGGATACCCAATCCATAACCAATCAGCTGACCGAATGGTTCATGGATTACGGGATCCCTATCGCTATCCGCAGCGATGGGGGACCCCAGTTTTGATCAGAATTCAATTCGTGGTGCAAAATATTTTATATCGTTCATGAGCTCTCTTCGTCATACTACCCACAATCAAACGGCCACGCAGAAGCCAGTGTGAAATCCATGAAATCCCTCCTTCAAAAACACAACGCTAATTGGCCTGCCTTTCGATCGGCTCTTTTGCAATGGAGAAACATTCCTAGAAGTGACGGATTATCTCCCGCTCAATGGTTATTTAACCATAGATAAATAAAATAGAGATATCTCAATTTTGACGTCGACAAAACCGCCCTCTATGAGGGATTACCTAACAACATTGGTAAAAATGATTGTTTCATAAGGAACGTCATAGAGTGCGCCACCGTGTTTGTAACGCAAATATCCTTTTTGAAGTTCGATTCTCAGAGTCAATTCAGAAAATACAGCCTACGTCATCTAGAGGTCACGGATCTCCGCACTGTCACGGCGGTCTGCCTGCTTAACTAGAATTGAGAAGTCTGGGGGTAGTTTGTGATTTAACAGAAGTCAACGCACTCAAGATCCCGCTCATCCAGATATTTACATGAGGATGAATGACAAGGAAATGGAACTGGCTGAACAAAAAAGACGAGCACTCGATGAAACCGTGAAAAAACGAGATTCCAAATCTAGGGAACTAAGCGAGCTTCGTTTGGGTTCCAAAGTGATAGCCCAGCACCCAGGGACTGGGAAATGGAATCAGCCCGGCATTATTGAAGACGTCAGACCAAATCACAGGTCATACATCATAAACCATGAAGGCCGCAAATCATTGAGAAACCGTCGCCACATCATGCCCTTAGATGAAACACGATCACCAGCCATGAAAGCTCCTTCTACACCTTCATCACAAGAAAATCCTCCAGCAACAACTCGACCCCCCAGGGAAAGGAGAGCACCTGTCCGCCTCGATTTTTGACATCTACCGTTGGACGATTAGGGGGAGATGTGAGGTCTTAATCAGTCGAATGCGGAACGCAGATTTCTCTCTTCGTTTAAATATTTCTACTCGAATAAAGTCAGTTATTCTCTCGCAATCACCGCAGTCTTACTTAATACTCCGATGGTAATTTAACATCTCCAAAACGTTCGGTTTTGATATCAAAATGCCAATACAAAGAAATATAAACATCATTTAAGATATCTGACGTTTTGCCAAAGGGTGGCGTGAAAAAAACTCAACTGACAACTACGATTTAATTTGGCCACAAAAGGCCCTGATCAGGGCGTGCAAGCTGACATATTTTATATGGTCCATTGCCACTGCAGAACAAATAAAGAAAAGATCTGCACTGTAAGAAAACGCTTCTTCGCTTTTCTAAAAAGATATATGGGCCAATTTCATACTTTATGCTATATGAAAAGTACCACCCTATCATTTACTGGTTTGATCTATTACTTGAAAAATGAAACTCATTTTTTGTGTAAATGGTTGTATTGTTGTAAGAGGAAGGGCCAAATACTACACCAACTTTTAAGAGGAATGAAATGCAGAAACAGAAAACAGAATTGGCTTTCAAATAATTCCATAACGCATATTTATTATTATATGGAAGTTAGAAGAATGACCAAGAAAATGATGAAAAACATGAACAAGAAAACTTGAAAAAAACTTGTTCTCTTGCTTTAGTATTAAACGTTTGGTGGTAATCCTAACGGGGATCTTGCGTGATTTTGTTTCCTAGTGTTGCGTCAATACAGAAGTTCAACAAGTGTTTTAAGTTGGATCACAAACCAGCTCTAGACTTCTCACATAGATAAATAAAATAGAGATATCTCAATTTTGACGTCGACAAAACCGCCCTCTATGAGGGATTACCTAACAACATTGGTAAAAATGATTGTTTCATAAGGAACGTCATAGAGTGCGCCACCGTGTTTGTAACGCAAATATCCTTTTTGAAGTTCGATTATCAGAGTCAATTCAGAAAATACAGCCTACGTCATCTAGAGGTCACGGATCTCCGCACTGTCACGGCGGTCTGCCTGCTTAGCTAGAATTGAGAAGTCTGGGGGTAGTTTGTGCTTCTCAGTTCTCTCTAGCTAAGCAGGCAGATGACGGCGACAGATGTTTGATCCGTGACCTCTAGATGACTCAGGTTGTATTTTCTGGATTGACTCTGAGAATCAAACTTCAAAAAGGTTACAAACAAAGTAGCGCGCACTCTTTGACGTTCCTTATGAAACCATCATCTTTAACAATGTTGTTTGGTAATCCCTCATAGAGGGCGGTTTTGGCGACGTCAAAATTGAAATATCTCTATTTTACTTATCTATGGTTGGATCCACAGTTGGTTGGTTTGATATGTTTCTTAGATTTGAGGCAGGAAAAGTATCTCAGTGTGTTGTATTCTCTGCTCCCGTCTGTATGCTCATGCTCATTCTAGTCATTTACATTTATGTACTGTATATACGTGTCTCTCTCTACTGAAACATCTAGTCATTTACCAACATCTCTCCTGATGCAACACAGTGGTATTTAAAAATGTATTCAAGTGGAAACATATATTCACCAAATGTCCAAATGAAGCATTCTTTGCTCAATGTTGCACAAGTCAAAAGATTCCCGTTGTATTCCATGGCTAGGTGATTTCCCTTTGAGGGCCATGGAGGGAACAAAATTGGATCTCGGTCGAGATTATCCAGAGACCACATTTGTCCTTTTGCGGGAAGTGCAATGAAGAGCTCTAAAAGAATAACAGAACAGTCAATTAGAACACTGTAAAGAACATGAACGGTAAAGACTATGAAAAATCCCAGTCAGAAAGAAAAATGGATTGAAATTTCAAATTACCAAATGAGGCCTATTTCAGATTTAAGAAGGGTTATTTATTGGTCGGAAAGGGTAGAGCAATTTTTCCTTTAGGAGGAGTCTTCTTAATAGCAATCAAAAAGTAATGGATTGCTCCCTCAATGCTGGGCTTTTGAGTTCTTAGGGCAGGCTTCAAGGTCGTTGACTTCTGTTTTTAAACGATCCAGAATGCGCGTAGCCAAAAAGTTCAAATTTAATGCACTAAGAGTTTCTTGAAATAAAAAGTTTTATTGATTATTCCTTGTCAGACATACTTCCAGAAGTTTCTACCACAACTAAAGCCACGATAACTTGAAAAGTGAGATTAACTGGAAACACTTATGATCTCCACTTTGTTCCAAAAGGAACAAACTGGAGTAAAGCCTATGTAAATAACTTAGGCCATTTTGGCAAATTAGATCCAATAATATTACCCGTTTTCCAAGTATTTTGCGTTTCTTGAAATCTTCTGCATGCTTTTGTATTTCAGAAAATTTTGGCTTTATCCTTTTTTTTTTGAGGAAAGGCTGGGACCAAAAACAAAATGCGCATGCTCTCTGTTTTTCAATGGCTCTAATTACCACTAAAAGCTCACCGTCAGAAAATGACACCGTTTTCGAATTCAAGTAAAGAATTGAGCTATTTCCATACGGGTCGTCATAACAAGGATTGGTCCCATTGGAAGAGATCACATGTTCACATTGGGACAAAGTTGAATCACATTGAACCGCGTCGCAATTGTTTCTTCTCGAGCACATCACGACGGATAAAAGTAAGGTCCGTCTGAAATTGAATCATCAATTTTACCTTAAAAATAGGAATAAAACTTCACATGAACTCTAAGCTTTACTTTGACTCCGGGTTCAAACTTTCCCAAGGATGAAGGCAATGTCCGGAATACCTTAAGAATTGGCTGGATTCCACAAGTAAGCAATGAGCAGTTGTCAATATCACATTAAGGGCTTGCACCTTTAAAAGCAAATGGCTTGTCATTGTTTTTGATCTAAGGAACCTCTGGCAACATCCTGTATCATGGCATGTCTTTTTATACCCTGGGCAGTGTTTGCAAAGTAGGTCCTGTCTGATTGGTTTGGGATGCATTGCTGAAAGCTACTATTCAGACATACGAACCTAGAAGTCAAGGATACGAAGAAGTGCATTTCTTCAGAAAGGTTCTGATAGTGCAAAAGTGGCTCAACAGGCTCCCGGAACTATTGAGCAAGCAAGGGTAAACCCGTTTAATAAACCTTTTTGAACCTTTTGCCTAATAATCCCTTAAATCAAGGGACGTTATGTGCTTAGTTTGCATTATGATCGTCAGGAAATTATTTCTACATTGTGAGTTGTTCTTATTTCCAGTATTCTTATACACAGCTTTGATTGTTACTGGAATACAGAGAAAGATCATCCATCCTCTTTCTACCGTTGTTTTGCCAAAATCTAAGGAAAATGGAAAAAAATGCATTTTCCACAAAAAATAGGAATGTGAAAAGATAATTTATTTGTCTTCCTGGTTATTTTCTTTGAATTTGTGTATAGTGAGGAGGGATTCAACTTATTTTCAATCAATTCGACGTAATATGGAACTTCATATACAGAAATTTGGCATTTTGGGTTACATTTTTTCTCATTGGAAGGAAGTTCATTGATCAATTAAAATTTGAACTACATTGAAATCTTTAAGTTTGATTCAATTTGATATTCATAATATAGCAAGAAAGCATGTGCTAAACCATAAAAAATGTTTTTTCCGTCGTGTGTGATCTTTATAAAGCCATAATATCATCCATCTTCGAGCGAATGCGTTTTTGTAGGTTATGATTAGAGCAAGGCAAAAGGAGACAAATACACTGAAAAAAGTTGAAAAAAAAACGGCAAAAAAGTTGCCAAATATAAGCTTTTAAGCATAGTCAAGTACGTCTACGCTACAAAATCCATGGAAATTTGCTACAAGGTAGCATTTCAATGTGTTACAATGACTATCATGCAGTAGTGAATCATTGCTTTAGGCAGGAACCCCTGAAAGGGGTGGACACGAACTCCGATTTTTGAAAAAAATGGTATGAGGCCGAGGCTATATTTTGACACAACGTCATTTATTCCTTATTAACGGCTAAAACTGTTGAACCTGCGTCTTGAAAGAATTCAGTCAAACTTTTTTGTTAATATTTGTGGACTGGATGTTCTTCACCTTGATTTTAGAAGTCCCAGCACTCTTTTTTCTCGTCTCATGAACTTTTGACATTCAACTCTCCAAAGGATTTTAGTCCTCTTAACAATGAGGAAAATACGTAGACGGAATCTTGCTTCACCCATTAGTCCGACTTCAGTGAAACAATGCTAAACAGAAGTATCCGTGGTGGTATCTGGAGTGTTACTCCTCTCCCATGCTCTTCATCACCTCCACAACGCAGGAACCATTTCCATAGGAAAATGAAAGAACAAAAATGATCTCATTTTGAAAGAAGATGGAGTCCAAGTCGGAGATGTTGTTGGCTATAACTTTTGAAGGGCACTTTTGACGGTTCTGGAATCGATTGGAATAGGAACAAAGGCAATCACAGCGTCCTTGAGACAAAATGAGTGAAAAACATGAGGATAAAATCCTTGATTGTTGATTTGATTGAAAATTTTTCATGTCTTGGGGATCAAGAAGGTCAGGACCACGCAAGACTGGGGCTAAGGGTCCTTGACGACCAGAGGATCATGTCTTATGATTTCAGGGATAGGCTCTACAAGCTTGATAAAGTTTGATTGATCTTCTTAGATCCCCTTGTCCAGGAATTAACAATCAGATTGATTGAAAAAATCCACACAATTCAATCTTGATGGGAGCATTTCATTCTGAAGACTTTGAGAGGGTCCATGTAATCCGGGTTAGACTGTCAGATCACCAATTTGGGCTGACTGACTCGAAAGGCAGATCAAAATATTTAGCCCATCCATTGCTAGTAGGTCCACTTGATAGGTTTCAAAGTCATCTTGATTTGTTCTTCATTTGATCGAATTCTTGACACTAAGGACTTCTTCTTTCTTTGTTCTATATGCACCTTAATCCGAACGCAAATTCCTCTTGAAAAGGGACTAAGAACCAACTTTCCCCCACATACTCTCACCCGGATCAAAGCGGGGAGTTTTATCGCACTCATTCATCACACAACTTGAACAACTTAAGAATATCTTACCTGTCCTTACCATCCTGAACTAAAAGACACAACCATACAATAAAAGAAATCCGATCATGGACCATCATTTATAGAACATTGATTGGGTTATGCCAAGGTGACACAACCTATAACAACCTTGATTTCATACAAAGTTTGGCATGTGTAAATCAAGTTCAAGATAATACCTTAAATATTGATGGATGGGTTCAATTGAAAGTTCAAAGATACTGATAAGACGTTCAAGTCGGATAATAGATGAGCTCGGAAAAAACGTTATTTTGTTGTTGATAATTCAAGGAATCGTAAGATATTCTTTGTTGTTCAAGTTGTGTATTGGATGTGCGTAAAGAAACTCTCCGTTTTGGTACGGGCGAAAGTTGGTTCTTTATCCTTTTACACGAGGAATAGAGCAGGTAACCTGGTCATCAAATTTCATTTGATCACTCGATCGTCATCTTGAAGAAAAGACACCTTGCGGGTTCATTCGCACTTGTGACTAATGAATTTGCCCGCCCTCCATGATGTGATCATTTATTCACTCTTTCATGCACTCGTTCATGGCTGAACTTGTTGTCTTCAAAACACCAACATTGGACTGATTTTGGGACGTGGGATTGACCTTTACCAAGGCTAGGACTGGGCTGGACTCGCTTGAATCACAGGGAACACCGATTGGCGCACTATCTTTTGGAATTTTGGTCGATTTCCGTTTGATTTTCCGCTTCCAACATGGCCGTTTGTACTTCTTGTTTACGAATCTCGGCCTCATACCGGAGGTTGCGTGCCGGAGAAATTCCGCGAGTTCGCATCCAGTATTTATACTATTATATAGGTTATCCCTGCTTTAGGATAAATACACTCACGCAACCTTGGAATAAATCGTCATGCCATTTACAAGCGAGACTTTCAACAATGACGATTACAATTTATCATGCATTTTAGTAATGGAAAGTTTAAATAATTGTATACATAAAAGTCAACTCTTCAGTACAGAAAAGTATAAAGATGAATTTTAATACTACCCTTGGAGTCCCTTGCAAGGCTGAAGTACTAGTACCTATCTAAACTTGAAAAAAAGTCACCCATAAATGTATTTGTATTTATTTCTAATTAAGTGCTAATGCACTTTTGTCAATTCATCATTATAACTCGGTTCTGTTTGGCACCAATATCACGTTTATGTAGAAAGGGTAATCACGAGCACTATGGAAAAGTGCCAGATCTAGGGCCATAGGAATCACATGCTATAGGGGAACAGTCTTTATCAAATTATTAATGGCACTTTTGAATTTTCCGATGGTCTGGATGGAGCGGATTGTTGGTGGTAGGGCGTTCCAAAGTGCAGAGGCGTTGCGAACAAACATGGAGTCGTTACTTTGGTAATGGAGATCGTTCCTTCGAGAGCTTCTAGTTTCCTTACTTGCGGGAGAGCCCGCAGACTGGATTTCTCTCTCAGTTCACGATTCTACTGCACATAACGTGGTCTCGTTGACCAGCAACGATTCATAGATCAACTCATCAGTTTGATTTTCCGACACGATCATAACCCGGGATGGCGTCTGGTTCAAGACCACAGCCTCACGACAGTGGGTCAACTCGTCCTCACGACAGCAGGTCAACTCGTCCTCACGACAGTTGGTCAACTCGTCCGCACCACAATGGGAAAACTCATCCGCATCAAAGCGGGAAAACTCATCCGCATCAAAGTGGGAAAACTCATCCGCATCAAAGCGGGAAAACTCATCCGCATCAAAGCGGGAAAACTCATCCGCATCAAAGCGGGAAAACTCATCCGCACGACAGCGGGAAAACTCATCCGCACGGCAGCGGGAAAACTCGGGTTGATTGTCTGACACAGACATCACCCTGGATGGCTTCTGGTTCAGGACCAGAGCCTCACGACGACATCGTAAACTCCGGATTTCGTGCTCCAACGAGAGCAATCCACTGTAGAGTGCACAGAAGACACGGTCATCTTCATGCACAGAGGCCTCGTCCACACACTGGACCTCTATGTGGGCGTCTCCATAAGCCTCACACCGGGCTTCAACGATTTTGAGTTCATTCTCCAGGGCGGAGATTTCCCACAACTCAATGGACGACATTGAAGACGACGGCAGACGAAGACCTTCGACACGAGATTTGAGGGCTTCAAGGGCTCCACTTGCCCGCAAACGGAGCTCACCACGTCTCCTCTCCAACACTAACAGAGGGACACGCTCGACGTTTGGATCCATCTCCAACTCGATGAATACACCGACAACTTCCTCGGAATCCCTCAGGTTCGACCACCCCCAACAACACTGGG
The DNA here is from genome assembly GCA_010645155.1 of Tigriopus japonicus. Lineage (NCBI taxonomy): Eukaryota > Metazoa > Arthropoda > Copepoda > Harpacticoida > Harpacticidae > Tigriopus > Tigriopus japonicus. The sequence continues at coordinate 76,744 of JAAGOF010000051.1, read as the reverse complement.
ATGTTTCCGCTACTGCGCCATGTCATGTACTCAAACGGGTACACTGAATAAATTATTTTTTTTTGACCCATGTTGCTTTCCTTGTTGTGATGTTTTGTTCACCTATAAGATTTGTAAAAACAATTAGATTATTGCGACTAACAAGTTCCAAGGATCTGCCGTATATTTCTGGTGGGAGCTACATCCAATTCTAGTATTTTTGGTCTTACAACGCCTTCTTTTGTACTCTTTTAAAAGCTTGTTTTGAAAGAGATTTTGAAAAATTGTAACAGAGAAATGAGTTTGTTTCGAGAAAATGGCATGTACAAATATTTGTTATTAATTTTCCCTATATATTCCCTATATTAAGTTTCCCAAAACATTTGGACAACTACTAACGCAGTCTTTACGAAATACCTCAAACGATATCTTGGTCTACCTTTTTCCGCAAACAACGCCATCATATACTTTTTAATCTCCACTTTTTTAACCTCCCTCTCGAAACCTGGCTGAAATCCATCACTCTAAACAAAATATCATCTTTGCAATTTGGGAATGCCTTCAACGGAATTAAACTCGCTTCGTTCGATAACTTGCCGACCAAACCCGATTTTAACCCTGTGTCTGACATCCCCTCGTACTTCTGGAGAAGTAGATTTCTTTTTAACATCCCTTTACATCCTGATAAACGCAAACAAATCTTTTACGAAATCCTTGACATTAACCATCTTATGACATGTACCAAACGAGATTACCACCTCCGCCCTACAAATGATTGCTTTTGTATTTTATGCGGCGAATATCTCCATTACTCCCATGCTCTATACTTTTGTAACCCAACTGATGTAAACCAGACATCGCCAGATTAATAAAGAAAGAAAGAAAGAAAGAAATTTTCAGTTTGTCGGAAAAGTTTGCAAAAGCTGTTAGAAAATGTTGGCATCGTTTTATTCAACGCCAATAAAATTAGAGGTGAAGGAGATTTTAGAGGTCCAACATGTAAGTTTTCGTTATTATCCTTGGACTAGAAAAGCAAAAGCCCAAAACATGGAAGCACTTGCAGAGTATTTATTCAAAAACAATTGCAATGATACACAAATGTGGTCAAAAGAGGAAAGTATTTTAATTAAAAAAAGTTAAACCCATCAAAAAAGGTCATTTTTTTTTACTTTTTTATCCTTGCTCTAGTGATGACCATATTGAGAAGATTTCAACACAGCACCACATCACTAGGCTCTGAAAGCGTTGTATTGAAGGTGCCAAGAAGTTTGAAGGGAACATATAAACAGCGAAATGTTATCCAATAAGAAAGAAGTTCGTTAAATATGTTTGTCCTAGAATCAGATGTTGTTTTTGACCATGGGGCAATTTTGGTCAATATTATAAAATTCTAACAGATTTTTGAGTTGAGGAATTTTTATTACACTTACAAGGAATGGGATTCCCTGTAAAGAAAGTTAATCATAAACGTTGCTCTATAAACTTATCGTTTACATGAAATTTGGTTTTACCAACGAGTAACTGTTTGCAGATCTGTGCAACCCTTGAATAGTGCATTGATCAGGGATATTACAGGGCTGCTACTTCTAATGGCATGTTCGTAAAGCAGACCGCTGCTAAAGTTGCAAAAAGTCATTCATAGACAGCGCTACATTTGACTGGGCGAGAAGAGAATTTTGCTAGGGAAGTCTTACTATCTTGAAAGCCGTTTTAGACAATATTTCATCAGTTTTTTAAGGATTTTTTCTTCCAAAAATGAAAGTAAATAATACTACTTTATGATTTTGTCACATTTTTATCAAAACAGTGGGACATTTTTCTTATAAAGCGAGTTTCAAGTGTAGATATGAAGTTGCGCGAGTTTGGAAATTAAGTCAGCGAATTCAACAAAATCATTTGGAAACACCTGAGATCTGAGATCTAGGACACTTGAGCGGTTGTAAGCAGACCGTAGCCTTACATTCGCACTCTGAATTGAGTTTTTTTGCCCAAAACGCTAACCTAAACGAGTGATTTAGCTTTTTCATTGCACTATCGACACAGCCAGAGAAAAATAGAAAAGTTCCATCCCAAGGTAAGAAAATGGCTACAATTGACCTTGCTATTCGTTAAAGACGAATAAAGCAAGGGGTGCCACTTGCGCTCACCTTCAGAAGAAAGCCTTTTTCCTCATGGAATTCAACCGACAAATGATAAACGCTGAAGGCTAATTGGCAGACCTAGTTGGGCAACCTATCGTGAATATGATTGAAGATTGGATTGTTTCCATCACTACCTCCAACGAGGGCAGCTGACGAGCGGATTTTTGGAAACATGAGCTGTGCGCTTGCCAATATTGCTTTCACACCTTTGTCTGATTGGCGCTGGCTTGAAAACTGGCTTAAGAAATAAAATTATAATTTGAAAACCGTTAAAAAGTAGATAAGTAGAAAGCCTACTAGGGATTTTTCAACAAAGGTTCAATCAAACTTTTTGCTTCTCTTATCTGTCTCATTTGAAGTTCAATAAAAAATGCATTTCCAATGCACGTGCTGGTTTGCAAGTGGCAGGGGCTGTTTCAGTTTGCACGGTGGATTAAATTATGGATCTTTGTGCTTTAATTGTCTCTGAAATGGCATTTACGTAATTGAATGACATTTTCTAATAAATTATGACGATCTTTACCCAACCCCCAATTGCTTTTAATTGCAATTTCCGCATCCGGGGCTTGCCGTGTCCCAGTGGCCTGTGTTATTAATTTAGATGCAGTAGTCACAACGTTGACAAGTTAAAAGGTGAACCTGCGATCATTCTCAAGGGTGAGGTAAGATCAAATGCTTGTTTAGTGGAGCGGCAATAATATCCCCTTGCAGCGGTCATCCGTTATCAGATCGTAGCTATGAAGGTGCGTTCCGACTCCAGGAAAAACCCACATTTTCAAGTAATCAATCATATTTCAAATACTTGCTAAAAATGCTTCTTGCTTTTATTCTAAGCTCCCATTCCTCAACCACAGAATAAAAATGTAGGAAACTTTAATTGTGCAGGGAGGAAAAAGTTTTAAAAAATGGCGAAACAGAAGTCCTTTGACGCAAATTAAGCCCACAAAAAGTGTTTTCAGGTTTGAAACTGCCAGAAAAGTTTTTATTCACTGTTTTCAAATTTTAAGTTTCATCTAAGATTATTGTATTCGAACAAAATTGCCGCCCTTTTCAGGTTTTTAGGTTTCAGAAGCATTATGAGAGCAATCTATTTTCTCCTAGCATTGCACTTTTCTTAAACCTTGCTTTTTCTGTCAAAATCGTGCGAAGACAATGAAGTGTGATGGTTTGTTGTGTTTGATGTTTTGAAATGGGCCACAAGAGGCGCACCATATGCAGTATTTTTCAAGGTATTTTTCCATGTCATTAGTATTCTTAAATTTCTACACGGGTTCCAAAAACCCTGTGTTGTTTTTTGACGCTTTGATACCTTAAACTGATGCGAAGCTAAAATTGTAAATTAGTTTTAAAAAGCAAGAAAGATTGCAAAACAAAAGTAGGATTTTTGAAACCCATTTAGAAAATTATGAATAGTAAAGACACGATCACCCTGAACAGTACGGACTCTTGATCAAAATCAACAACATTTGCGCATCCGCAGCAAATGTCAAAATAAACAGATTCTCTCAACCTAGATAGGCATTGAGAATCCTCAAGGCCACAAATTTGACTCAGAATCAACAAATATGCCTCAAAATGAGTGGAAATCGTCAAGTGTGAGTCCTGTTGCATATTTGTAAATTTTTCCATCACACAATGTCTTGATATACAAAATTAGCGTCATCGAAAGTTGCTTAATATTACGCTCTTGTTTATTTCTCAACTGCATATGGTGCGCCTCTTGTGGTCAATTTTAGAAACCTCAAAGCACAACAAATCTCGATCTCGGGCCATTGATCCTAAGTTGGACAAGCCAATGTCATTGGCCTACTATTACTAATACTGCTCTATTTTATGCAAGAAAGGAGTTCGATCAAGATATTGGCCTTGATTGTTTTTGTTGGTAACCTCAATTTTCCGCTCAAAGTTTGAATAATCGACACAAATATTTGATAGGAAAGTCAATTGTGAACCACGTGCATATGGGGCCACATTGTTGCTGTTAATGTTGACTTTTTTATGGACAAAATATTTTTCAACCTTACTGAACCAAGAATAACATCAGCAAAGACCTGATGCATTGCCAGACCCATCTTACGTTGATTTTCAGCATGCTTGCCAGGGCGAGATAAACGATGCTCGTTTTTGGCAAAATCTTGTGTCCTTTTCCTTGACGATTATCTTCTTTTGAGTGGTCTCATTTAGCCATTTGAATTTGGGTGCTATTAAATGGTACCCATTTTTGAGAAATGATCCTTTTCGAAAAAATGATAGCCATCTAAAAAACAGATTTGACGTGTGGCCAAAAAGTGGCATCTATGATTATGTCCTGACAACCGTGTTGGAAATCAACGCAAGATGGGTCTGGCAAAGCCAGGGTTGGTCAGGGGGATTATCCCCTCCAAAAAGAGTCCCGTTTATCCCCCTTGGGATAAACGGGATTTTCCTTCAAGCAGTAAAAGGGATAAACGGGATAAACGGGATTTTCCTACTTTTCAAGCTTTTTTCCTACTTTTCACGCTTTTTTCCTACTTTTCAAGCATTTTTTCTTACTCTTCAAGCATTTTTTCCGACCTTAAAAGCATTTTTTTCTTGCTCTTCAAGCATTCTTACCTTAAAAGCAATTTTCTCTTACTCTTCCAGCATTTTTTCCTACCTTAAAAGCATTTTTTCTGTCTTCAAGCATTTAATCCTATCTTAAAAGCAATTTTCCTACGTTTCAAGCGTTTCTTCCTCATTTCTATAATTATTCACAAATTTCTGTAACAGTATATTACCCACAAAATCTCACTTTTTTCAATTAAGTCCCACACAAAAAATGATTTCCATTAATACAATGAAAACTCCTAGGTTTTTAGCTTTTATTTGTTTGTGTTTCCGAAGTCAAAACGCAGCTTTGCAGCTGTAATCTGATATAGGCTGTCTGCTCTGTAGGAATATTGCAGGGTTAGTTGGGGGACTTTCTCATCCATAAAGCGTCCTGTTTTTTGGGATTAACGGGATTTTCCTCCAAGGAATAACAGGGATAAAGGGGATTTCCCTCCTTTATCAAACAAATTCCCCTTATTTCTAGAAATTACTTCATTTTTGTGTCTCTGTATTACATTCACTGAGCATGAAGTTTTCTTACCTCAATATCTTCAACTGTGGAAGACTTCAATTTCATCACCACTCGACAAGTATTGTCAATTGTAACATGTTTTTTGAGTTTGATAATATATAACAATTATTTCTGTTATATATCTGTTAAATATTGTAAATATATTTTATTGATATTTATATTAAGCCTTTAGTGTTTGATCGGCCATTTTCAGGGATGCCAAAAAGTATTCAAACATGTCAAAATCGGAACAAAATTTGCTTTATTTCGTTTATCCACCTGTTCATCCCGTTTATCCTCCCATTTATCCCGTTTATCCCCCCATTTATCCCGTTTATCCCGTTTATCCCCCAATTTATCCCGTTTATCCCCGGGTAAAGGGGATAAATCGAAAAAGTTGATCCCCCGACCAACCCTGGGCAAAGCAAGGTCAAGATTGACGCAAAATAAGGTTTAACCATGACCGAAACCTCGATTACTATCCCTAGCTAGTGTTCCTTTCATCTATATGGCTCCACAGCGCTTTCGGTTTCGGGCGTGGTGATCCCTACAGAAAGCGAAAGCACTTAAGCAGAGCTTTGGGCCCACGAGAACAGTTCTATGGATGGCTCATGGACCCACTATTTTGGACTTTCCTCATAACGCTCGGGCCCAACCATGATCACCTTCGGGCCCACGTGTGGACCGCGGCCTATGGGTTGCCGACCCCCGGTTTACATACTGTGATAGATTCAAAACACTGTCCTGGATTTGTCAACATAAAGATGAATAGTCTGCTGAAAATTACGGACCCAGCCAATTTTCCTTTAGTTCAAATAAATACAAAATGCATTCCAAGGCTTTTCATATGCGTGTTAGCGTTTCAAAAAAAAGTAATTACCGATTACTTGTGTGACCTTTTTTGCTTCTACACAAACAAATTGAGGTGCTCGTCTCTCATCAACCCAGTCACATGTGACTGCATAGCTTTGATTATTTCCCAAGAAAATGAGATTGAGACTTTCATTTCACACAAATCAGATCAAACCAGTTGTTGATTTCGATTGCTCTCACAAAATTGCAAGGATAAAAACATTGTAGAGAGAGTTATTAACAAAAATATATTGACGATGAACCCTGCAAAAAATGTTAGCTTAAGCGCCATGATCAGCGCCTCTTGTGGTCAAATCAGCGTGACTAACTGTTGAAGATCAAAAAGAGCTCTAAAAGCGTTAGTTTCTAGGCAATTTTTGGAGTTAAAAGAGCTAAAACAGAGCTAAATTTTAAATGGCCAAAACCACTAATATTATCAAACTTTTGTACCTTACGTAATTGGCAGTGTCTTTCAAGACATGGCTTTTCAGAGTTTTTTACTTCCTTAAAAAACAACCACGAAAATAAGGTTATTCTGTGAAGTGATATTGGCTTTTTGCATGTTACAGATAGAGCGGGGATAATGAAAGACCTTTGTGCCTCGGTTAATGGCTAAAGCTGTTTTTTTTTTATGGGCCGATCAGAGAAAAATCTAATTTAACCCACTATTTGTCCCGTAATGAACTTTTTGTCAGTTTGAGTGGAATAGTTTGAAGCAAAGAGTAAAGTAAGTGGAGGTTTTTGTCGGTACCAGCACATTAATGGAGATTGTGAAAGACTAGCCAAAAGCTGCTATTTTTTTGCTTTAGCATGAGGTGCCATAGTTTGGAGTCGATTCTCCTGGAAATCCTCCGTATTTGTAAAAAGAAAAAAAAAACATTTTTGAACAAGCAACATTTTGTTGGGTAGAAAATCTGGCAACTTAGAAAGTTGTGAAAAGGAGCCAAAAATCCCTCAAATTCTCAGAAAAAGCTAAAAAATGGTAAAATATTTCAAAAGGAACTAAAAGAGCCAAAAGAGCTAAATGCCCAAATTTGGAGCTAAATTTCCAAAAATATGAGGAAAGATTTAGCTATCTTCTATTTAGATATAGCTATAAAGAGCTAAAATTGGTCAGGCTGGGTCAAATTGAAACATAGCTGCCAGATGGTTATTGGTAACGCCACTCTTTGGGAAAACGCCATACATCTTCGTCACAGAAAAAATTCTCCAAAATATGCAATTTTGATAACATAATGCCTCTACAAAGGAATGAATACATGAAGGAAAATTCCTTAACTTTTGTGAAATGGTGGCATTGATACTCCCACCACTAGCTGGCAACTATGTTTCAATTTGACCACAAGAGGCGCTGATCAGGGCGTATAAGCTGACAATTTTTGCAGGGTTAGTTCCGCTCTGATAAAAAACTAACCTGCTTCTTCAAATTTCTGGATTTTCTGTTCAACAACAAGTTACTGAATCTTTGCCAGGCCTTATAAGCGACTGAATGAGAAAATGATCTACAATGTTCTTAATTTTACTTTCAGCCATTTTTTCCATACAAGACAACCTCGATTTAGCAATATTTTGTTTGCTATTTACTTCGCATTTGGTTTAAATCGCGTTTGACCTGCTAGCCAAATTTAGGCTTCATGATTTCTAGTACGTAAATATAAATGATGTCCACTAAAATTCAACTTGAAACTTTTTCTTTATCTGGTTCAACCTGACATTTGTAACATGCAGTATTATTTTGCAAGAAAGACTTGACAAATTTCAGGAAATTTCATCTGGTCAGCGTACCCTGCAATCTATTTGCTCCGTTTTGCCACTTTTTTGCATTTTGTTGTTTGTGTTGGGAGAGGAACATAGAGTCATGTTAAGGAGAATCTTATCAACAACTAAAACAATGTTCTATCATCAATTTGAAAAGTGGGTAAAGCATAAAATATCACATTAATTCTCCTAAACAAGGCAAGATATTGGATCTGTTCTACATTCAAAAGACATTGAGATTGCCATCGGTTAAACAAATATCTGAGGCCTATGGTGCATATTTATGCAATGTCAAGTCTTTTCTGCTTTCGACGAAGATCATTTCTAAAGTAATAGGACACTCCTAGTAGCGATTTAAAAATATAATACACATATTTCCCAAAAGTGCGTCACTTCCATTAGTTTTTATTTTTGTTTTTCTCGCGCTGCAAGAACTTCAAATTTCCCCAGGTTTGCTGAGAGTCAGGACCAAAATCATTGGAATCTAGTAAAGGCAATAAATCACGCAAGTTTTTTGTCTCTAAGTCGTTTTAGTATGAAACTCTACTCTAACGTTTGGCATTTTCATTTGCATCTACATTTTACAGGGTTGGGCACATCTATTGTTAAAATTTTCAACAGCAGTTTAGAGAGTGAAAACGAGGTTGTACAAAATTGAAAAGCATTTCACGTGAGAATTCAGACAAATTTATATAGGATTATTCAATTGAACCACCATTGGTGGTAACAACACGTTCCACATGATCATGGAAAGATTGTCATGTCCTGGCAACCTCTGCGGAATCCAGGTCGGCGATGGTGATGGAGCGCTTTAGGAATTTAGGTTGATGTGGTGGGTCTTGCTAGATCCTTCTCCCACCAAAAAGGTCCACCTCTGTGATGGTTCGCGAGGTTATCAACAGTGAGCAGGGTGGGCATTTGATTTTTGGACATTTTGTCCACCCCTGTCCAAAGGTGTCCAAAAATAAGGCTGTCCAAAAATAGGAGTGTCCAAAAGTGTCCAAAAATAGTAATTCGAAAAATAATGGTTAAAAACATTTTTTAGAATAACATTCTACAAACTTTCTCTCCAAAATAAACGTCACTTGACGAAATCTAAGCAAGAATAAGTCAATTCAGCATAAGAAACTTACACTTAATACATTAAATGAGCCAATAACTTGAAGGCCAAACTGGACATTTGAACTTTCCACTCTTTTCATTTGACCACCGAGCATGTGGGAAAAATGTGGGAAAGAATGATCGACTGAAGGAATGAACGAACAAACAAATGTGAGACGGGGACTATTAATAACACGCTCACACGACATTTTATGTTAAACATAGTATGCGAGTACATTTTAAAGCTAATTGTGTCTTGATTTGTGACAAGAGAAGGTTACTTAGTATTTTGATTTATATTCCAAAGTTTATCATTGTTGCAAGTGTTTCCCATCCAAGAGACAAGAAGTCTTTTGACCTGACTGTCCAAAAAATGTTAACTATAATAAAGCACACTCAAACTGATATCAGATTGCAATGTTGGTATTATAATGCTTTTGCCAAAGAATTAAAGCAGTGTGGTTTTACTATTAAAAAAGACAAGACTCTTGTTTACAGATGAGGAAATAAAATGTAAATCTTGAAACATTTTGAACAGTTACACACATTTTACCATATTGTATAAACAAAACATGCAAATTGTGTTTACGTTTTACAAATGTATATATAATATTATTGTAATCAGTGAGGCAAATCAGCCTCATGACCAAGGGTTAAAGTTATTATGGCAAAGTTTATTTCTCCAAGTAATGTTCCCATTAATAGAACTATTTTTGTTTAAGTACACAACCATGCATTCTTTAGAATTCAATTACTCATGTAGTGTAACTGGTTTTTCGTCTGATTTGTACAACTTTTTTTTACGTTTGTTGGACTTTTGGACACTTATGGACATCTTTTGGGGATTTTTGGACACCCTCTGGGTATTTTTGGACACTTTTGGACACTTTTGGACACCCTAGTGTCCAAAAGGCTCTCGATGACGAAAAATGCACACCCTGACAGTGAGGGCCACGTCGAGAAGCCCCACTTCTTCAGCATTGGCTTGAAAGCGAACCAGAAAGTTATCTTGAAGATGTCGTGATGTCGTGATGCCGTGGATGGTATCCTGCGTTGGTGGAAGGCCTTGCACCCTCCAGCAGGACTCGGCCCTTGCCCATTAGGCCAAGGAGACTGAGAATCTCCACCACTTCTGGGATCCTAACACATGGCTTCCAAACTCCCCTAACTTAAACCTGGTGACTTTTATTGGTAGGGGAGGAAGTAGGCCATGGCTTGAAAGTCACATTAAAATAGACGAGATGACGTTGAGCTTTAGAACGGAAAGTGTTTGACGATCCTCTCACAACCTTTCACAATTCTGCACTGTTTGCCCCAGACTGTACAATATTCATTGTTCGTAACGTAAAAAGCAGGAAATCGACATTTGAGGGGGCTTTTAACCTTCTTGTAAGCATCCTTATGTCGCCAAATAAAAAAGAAATGCAAATAGCTAACCCCAAAGAATCGGTTTGGTGTTTTGGAGGCGGTCCAAAAAGAAGAGGAAATCCAAAATTCTACCCAACTTTGTCCATCTCAGAGGAGAAGCCATGACACATTATCTCCTTCTTTATTAATACCAGGACCAAAAGGCGATTTTTAAAATCGCAGAATTCCACTAAATATGTGTGCCTGTGTTTTGTGTAGCTACCTGTGTATTCTTTTTCTCATTCAAAAGCATTTTTTCAAAAATCTGTATTTTAAGTGGTTTTTATTTATTTTTATATCTTTGACTTTTTGTGTTACAACATACAAAAATGACATTTTTGCCATCTTAATTAAATTTTCAAAGACTTATATTGTTTGAGAATTTGGGTGTTTATATGCCCAGAGATACTTTCCGCTTCTTTGGGTCAAAAATGCACTGCCTCAGCTCAAATATCGCCGATTTTTTTCAAACATTTGAAAAATACTGCATTTAGTAGATTATTAGGAGGATAAACTAATATGGACCTGTCTGAAAACCTTGAAGAACTGAAAGAGGGTTGGTTATTTCAGTACCAGGTAGCTCTGGCATGGGTGTCAAATATGAGTAGTGTTTAGATTTAATCCTCAATAATCCAATATGTCAATGTTTCATGATGTAGAGGAAATCAAGGGTAAACTAAGTAATTCCTGCGGAAATGAGCAATAAATTGGAAAAGCTTTCAGTGCAGTGATGTAGGCAAATCTCGACCGTTTTCATGCTTTAGTACGAGTTTAGAACAAGATTAATACCAAAACAAGGTGAATAAATTCATTTCTAGAATTCAGTTGTAAAACTAGAAAATTTGCTCATCAATGTTTTATTCTACCATTTATTTATTTCGTAAATGATTATTCAAAAAAAAGGATCACAATTTTATGTTTTCACCTTAAGGTACATGAAATGTTAAACATGCCAACTCAATTAGATCCAAAGGCTGGAGGTTCTTTTCTGTGCTCACTAACTCATTCGGTTTAAGACTTAAAGGTAAGCATATCAATGAAGGTTTTGAGAACAGATCATCATTTGGAAGCATAGATCATTTTTGCATTTTTTTGTCATTTGTGTCCCAATGTCGTCTTTGGAACTGCTTGAAGTTTTCGAACATCATCATTGATGACAATGGCTGGGGCTTCTAGGGAGCTTCTCAGTATCACTTAAGGCTTTTAAAAGACCAAAAGAACTTTGAAAATCTTCATCAGACTTTGATGGGCAAAAGATGGTTAATCTGGAAGGTGGATGGTCCATTGACACTTCACAAACTGGACTTTCTTTGACGTTGGTTCCACCGACAAAACAGCTAAACAGATTCTTCCTTCAATGTTCAGGTTGGTTTATCAATTCCTATTTTCTTGCCCAGCTCTGATATTCATTCACTAAGATCTTTTAGAACTACTAGTTTGGTGAAATCACTCGCTCAATAATGTGCAGAATCCGATTTCCACTCCGTCCTGCTTTGCTTGATTGTTCTGGCACTTGACACGAGTCCTTCAGATGTTAATCGCGTTATCACGTTACTTACCGAGGATTTGAAGCAAAATCTCTCCGTTCATAGAAATGAGTTCACTCGATGTACAGTCTCAGGCTACTCGCGCCAAACGCTCAAAAAGAGGGAGGTCAGCTGTTGAGTTAACCTCTCAATAGCTTTAAGGCTCTGAAGCGCTCCATCGCGTGCCATTGCGCTCCATCACTATCGCCGACCTGGATTCCGCAGAGGTTGCCAGGGCATGCCAATCTTTCCGCGGTCGTGTGGTTCAATTGAATAATCCTATATAAATTTGTCTGAATTCTCACGTGAAATGCTTAACAATATTGTACAACCTCGTTTTCACTCTCTAAACTGCTGTTTAAAATTTTGACAATAGATGTGCCCAACCCTGTATATCTGGTCTTTTTTCCATGGAGACAGTTTGTACAGTGTAAGGTTGTTGAACGCGCAAAAGCAAAAAAATTATCATATTCAACCATGTTGTCAAACTTTGAAAATAATGGTTAAGTTGTTTTCATAATGGCTTTTGGAATAACTGGATAGGCCTTTGAGTGCATAACTCTAGTGCCTTAGCCATGCAAATTACAATAGTTTTAAGGAGTATAATTATCGGCAAGGTGCATAAGAAAATGAGACATCTGATAAAGGGAATGACGCAAAAGAAAAGGATATAAAATGTTTCGACACACAGAGTACTGTTAAGTTGAAGAAATGAGCCTCATTCAGCAACTTCAAAAATACTTTCATAGCAATCCAGCCTTACAACAATTTCTAACTTATTCACGATTGTTGATAATATTTGGTTGCCTTCTGTTTGTTTGCATTGGCTGGACTCGATCATGTGAGTACGATGAACAATCAGCGCATCATTTATTTGTTATTATTGGCATCAAGGCTTATTGCCAATTAACAAGGGTATACAAAAAATCAATAATCTTCACACACCTATTGAAATGCAGATAACACATCAAGCTAACAATGACAAAGGAAATCAACTAAAGCACTTGAAATGGCAAATGGGCTAAAAAACTGTGTCTTTGTACTTTTTGAGAGTATTCGTTTTGCAGGTCGAGTTTTTTGCAAGCTATTTTTGAAGGGTCATTTTAATGGCTGAGTGATTAAAAACGATAAATGTAAATAGTATCTTTGCCTATTCAACAAATCGTTCTTCGTTATGAAAAATAATGATAATTTTTAAGGTAACAAAAAATAATTTGGAAATTGGTTATAAAAGATTTCAGCCGGAACGTTTTCCTCCTAATTTCATTGATGGAGGCCGAAAAAGACAAAAGCTTCAGATTGTTGCGAAAAAATCAAAAATTTGCAAAGTTTGACAACTAACACAAAGTACTGGAGGAGTTAGCCATTGATAGCAATGATGGCATACGATTAAAAGCCATTTTCTGCCACCTGGCAGAAATATGCAAAACTTTTATTCATACGAAAAAAGTGGCAGAAAATGGCTTTTATTCATGCGAAAAAAGTGGCAGAAAATGGCTTTTATTCATGCGAAAAAAGTGGCAGAAATTGGCTTTTATTCATGCGAAAAAAGTGGCAGAAAACGACAGAAAGTGGCAGAAAATGGCAGAAATTAATTTTTCTAGAAACTCATATAAATCAATATATTCAATAGGGGTGGGCGAGAAGCCGGTGTCGGTGTCGAGGTGTCGACACCGACACCGGCTTTTTTGGATTTCGGTGTCAGTGTCGACACCAGGTTTCCGGTGTCGACATTTTAAGGTTTCGTGAGTTTTTTCCGAAAGTTCCGCAAATCGCGCCAAATTGCATTGAAACGCTTGCAAAGCAGGGTATTGTGAAATGTAAACCTATTTTCCCCTCTCTCAAATTTAAGTTTACCTAAAATTTATTTTGATTATTGTGAAGAATGTCTGGGTCTGTCCAGACTCATCTCCGTGATGAATGTCTTGAAGTACAAATTTCAACTGACCTTGTCATTGGGAATACAAACATCATAATTGGCCTAGAAAAATGGATCTTCCTCCTTTCATATTTTAGTAACACTTGAATAAAACTTTTCAAGTACAATTTGATAATTGAGTTCAATGAAATTTAAATATTTAGGTACCTAAAATGACAACATTGCAGATAACATTGTCCATAAGGATATTTAACAATAAAGTGCAAAGAAATGTTAAATCACTTACATTCAATTATGTTTTTGGGGAATTTGAATAACAATTTTGCTCATGCATTAAACCAGGAACCCCTGAAAGGGGTGGACACGAACTCCGATTTTTGAAAAAATGGTATGAGGCCGAGGCTATATTTTGACACAGTGTCATTTAATCCTTATTAACGGCTAAAACTGTTGAACATGCGTCTTGAAAGAATTCAGTCAAACTTTTTGTGTTAATATTTATGGACTGGATGTTCTTCACCTTGATTTTAGAGGTCCCAGCACTCTTTTACTCGTCTCATGAACTTTTGACATTCAGCTCTCCAAAGGATTTTAGTCCTCATAACGATGAGGAAAATACGTAAATGGAATCTTGCTTCACCCATTAGTCCAACATCAGTAAAACAATGCTAAGCAGAGGTATCCGTGGTGGTATCTGGAGTGTTACTCCTCTTCCATCCTCGTCAACACCTCCACAACGCAGTAACCAATCCCATAGGAAAATGAAAGAACAAGAATGGTCTCATTTTGAAACAAGATGGATTCCAAGTCGGAGATGTTGTTGGCTATAGCTATTGAAGGGCACTTTTGACGGTTCTGGATCAGATCAGCCATCTGATCCGGATTGGAATAGGAACAAAGGCAATCATCACAATGTCCTTGAGACAAAATGAGTGAAAAACATGAGGATTAAATCCGTGATTGTGGATTTGATTGCAAATGTTTCAAGCCTTGGGGCTCAAGAAGGTCGGGACCACGCAGGACTAGGGCTAAGGGTCCTTCAGGACCAAAGGATCATGTCTTTTCATTGCAGGGATAGGCTCTCCAGGCTTGATAAGGTTTGATTGATCTTCTTAGATCCCCTTGTCCAGGAATTAACAATCAGATTGAATGAAAAATTCACACAATTCAATCTTGGTGGGAGTATTTCATTCTAAAGACTTTGAGAGGGTCCATGTAATCCGGGTTAGACTGTCAGATCACCAATTTGGGCTGACTGACTCGAAAGGCAGATCAAAATATTGAGCCCATCCATTTCTGGTAGGTCCACCTGATAGGTTTCAAAGTCATCTTAATTAGTTCTTCATTTGATGGAATTCTTGACACTGAGGACTTCTTCTTTCTTTGTTCTATGTGGACCTTAATGCAAACGCAGATTCCTCTTGGAAAGGAACCAAATTTACCCCAGAAACTCTCCTCTGGATCAAAATGGGGATTTTTATCGCGCTCATGCATTAGACAACTTGAACAACTTAAGATATCTTACCTGTCCTTGAATTATCCTGAACTAAAAGACACAACCATATAATAAAAGAAATTCGAGGATGGACCATCATTTATAGAACAATGCCAAGGTGACACAACCTAAAACAAACTTGATTTCATACAAAGTTTGGCATGTGTTAGTTGAGTTCAGGATAATACATGGATGGGTTCAATTGTAAGTTCAAAGATATTAGTAAGACGTTCAAATCGGATAATAGCTCGGAAAACCCCGCTATTTTGTTGTTTATAATTCAAGGAATGGTAAGATATTCTTAAGTTGTTCAAGTTCAAGGATGAGCAAAAAGAAACTCCCCGTTTTGGTCCATGGGAAAGGTTGTTCTTAATCCTTTTGCGGAAAAGAGGAATTTGGGCTCGGATTCCGGTCCATATTCGTTCTTTTTGCTTTAGTTAGGTCTATCACTTCCGAAGGTTGTAGCAGGTAACCTAGTCATCATCAGATTTAATTTGATCACTTTGATCGTCATCTTGTAGAAAAGACACCTTGTGGGGGGGTTCATTCGCACTCCATGATGTGGTCATTCATTCATTCACTATTTTATTCACTCGTTCTTGGCTGAACTTAATGTCTTCGAAACACCCACATCAGACTGATTTTGGGGCGTGGGGTTGACTTTTACCAAGGCTAGGACTTGGCTGGACCCGCTTGAAACACAGGGAACACCGATTGGCGCACTATCTTTCGGAATTTTGGTCGATTTCCGTTTGATTTTCCACTCCCAACATGGCCGTTTGTACTTCTTGTTTACTCACGAACTCTCGGCCTCATCCGTGTGAGGTTGCGAGCTAGGAAATTCCGCGAGTTCGTATCCAGTATTTATACTATTATATAGGTTATCCCTGATTAAACCAAGGACATCTTGATTAAGCAGAAGAATAAACTTTTGATAATCAACATCACCATGGGTCTCCAAAGCATTTGTCATTTCTTAAATGGCTTCTACACCTCAAAAACACTATGAAACCATTTCAAGCCCATTACTTACAATCGACAACAAAGAGTGCAAATTGGGAATGTTCAGTCCAAAAACTCAAAAGTAACTTGTGGAGTTCCACAAGGGAGCATCCTTGGCCCGTTGCTGTTTTTAATATATATTAACGACCTACCCCAAGTGACCGGTTTTAGAATCACAATGTTCGCTGACGACACTACGCTGCAACACTCAGACGCAAACTTAAAAAAATTGGAAGAGCAATGCTCCTCCTGGATGGACCTGATCTCCAAGTATTTCATGAGCAACAAACTTACCTTGAATTATAAAAAACGAAACTCATTTTATTCAGCCCCCGGAGTATAAAAGATGACCTTATAATCAAACGGAATGGCATTCCCATTCAACAAGTAGGATCAGGGCGAGAGGAAAAAAGTTTGAGATTTCTGGGCTTAAATCTAGACGATCATCTCAATTTTAAAGAGCATGTTCGTCTCTTAAGCCACAACATACGTAAGGTGCTATTCACTCTCTTTCTGGCGAAACATTCAATCCCAAGAAACTTGAAATATATTCTTTACAACGCTCTCATAAGAAGTAGATTAAATTATGGAATCAAATACTTCATAGGGTCTCCCTCGATTACTACACTAGTTCTTCTACAAAAGAGAGCCGTCAGATGGATAGTGGGCACAAAGTTTCGAGCTCATACAAGCGTAATATTCAAAAAGTGGCACATTTTAAAATTGAAAGACATGGCATTATCAAATCGACTAACTTTCCTATTTAATAGTGTTAATGGCAAAACACCTGAAATCGTCGGCCACTTCTACCACAAAGAGAGGAGGGGGGGCTCAAGTCGTTCCACCTGACACTAGAGAGATCCACATGGGGTCAAAGACTCCCTGGTTATTCATTCGCTAAATCGTGGAATGATTTCATAGACACAAATAAATTCGCAGTCGATTTCAACATTAATTCAAGGCGATGGACCTCTTGTTTGGCAGAAAAAATTATCTCTACATACTCAACCGAATGCAAAGAAACTGGTTGCTTTTCATGCAACTGACTACAATGTAGGGCATACTTGTATTGACACTCGGATAAGGGCGTGCGCCTGTGGCGGGATCCGAAGACTCCTGCCTAAATGCTCGTGCGGGACCAAGCCAAATGACACGGTCCCCCTAACAACTTCTCTCAGTCAAGCATAGGCTTCCCTGAAAAAAAAACCTTTAGGTTTATGGGAAACCTGGGGATAGCTTTCAAAATTTTGTACCATCTCATCTATCCCCGAAATACATACACATACATACTTTCCGCAATGTCATAAGCAGGTCCCGGAAAAACATTTGCTAAAAAGTGACAAAGTATTTGATGTACATTTTCTTCAAAAGAAACCAAATATTTGGAAAAAGAGCCATATATTCATAAATATTTAATACAAAACCATTATTTGGCTATTTTGTATGGGTACACCAATCTATCAAATAAGTGTTTGGCAATTAAAATCTAATTAGTTGTTGGAGGCACACTTGACACAAACCGGATTTAACAATAGAACTTTCAATTTCCCCAATAGATTTTTGCCTCTAAACAACCAAAATATTAAAAAAGTTTGGGAAATACTACGAAAAAATATAATTCTGGACCCTAATGGTAAGACGTTCCAAACGGGAAAGTTATGTTGCTTACCCTTCAATTGAGGTTAAGGGCTACCAAAAAAGGGTGGAACTTGTTATGTATTTGATAAAACTTAGGATGAAGATTTTTAAACCCCAAATTCTAATATGAATTAATGGTGTCGGTGTCGTTCTTGGTGTCGGTGTCGGCGTCGACACCAGTGGTGTCGACACCACGGTCTCGATGGGAAACTTCGACACCGGTGTCGGTGTCAGTGTCGGTTTCAACCTTCCGGTGTCGGTGTCGGTGTCGAGGTCAAAATTGCCGGTGTTACCCATCCCTAATATTCAATACTTAAAGGGATAAAATTTGGCACTTTTGATGTCTAACTATGGCCTTACCATCACTCCAAAAGCTCATGGCATCGAATAAGGAAGGTAGAAGTTCGTGAAATCGATCTCCTCGATTCGTTTTTGAATTTTCCTCGAAGTCAGGGTGGCCAAATCAAGCACTTTTTTTTTCGTCTTAAATACACACCGAGAATTTGAACTTGAATGCAATAGGACATGTATAAGGTTGCTTTAAGTGAGCGTTTTAAATCATTCCGCGGGCGGCAAAACAGGCCCGTTGGCTGTGCTGAGCTGCTCAGCCCATTTTGGCGAATCCAAGTTTTTCCCATTTTAACGTGCATTTGATGATTCTAGGTCCCTGGAAACGATCTAAATTTTACGTTTTGATCCCTCTGCTTTCACTTGGTTGAAAATATGCCCAATTTGTTTGCTTGAAAATGATACAGAAAAGATTAGATCTTAACAGAAAGAAGCGTTAAAAAATATTGCATTTCTCTACTATATGTTAAGTATATTGAAATTTTGAAATGATTCTTTGGAACCCACTGAATAAATCAGCATCTTTATATTAGTGTTTGGATCAATGTTAAGTCCTATTTTTGCAATAGCACAAGGCCTGCTTACTGGCTTTTAAATCAATCACCCTAATATTATTTTTTGCATATTATTGACCCAATTCCAGCCAAGGTATCCTTAAGCGAAATACCGATCGTTTCCAAGGGCCTAGAATCATCAAATGCTCGTCAAAATGGGAAAAACTTGGATTCACCAAAATGGGCTGAGCAACTCAGCACAGCCAACGGCCTTGTTTTGCCGCCCGCGGAATGATTTAAAACACACACTTGGAGCAACCTTGTGCATGTCTAATTGAATTCTGTAATGCTGGGTCACTATTTAAACACAATAGTTGAGAATTGTTGGTTTTTAAAATGTTTTACTATCGTAAATCCAAAACGTTTTTAAAATTTGAAAACTAAGGCCCAAGGTATATTTTTCAAATCTAATTACAACAAAGTCTTACAAGGATCATTTGAAGAAAAATCATTGTTATTTTTAGGTCAAGTTCCTTTACTCAAATATAAAATAAAATTAAACACTGGCTTTCTTAGCTTTTACAATTGCAATATGTTTGATGTATAAATTACGACTTAACATTCCGTTTTAACAAAGTCGTTAACATGTTTTTTTTTATGTACATATAAGAAGTTTACAAATTTGGAATTTATTTTGCAATTTAGTGAAGTTGAAATTGGGTGAAGACATTTGACCGCTTTTAAAAATACAGAAGAGCAGCAAGTAATTGCTCTTCTTGAATAAGAAACAGTTTTTAAGTACGTGGAATTTCTGCTCTGCGCCAAAATCTATTTCAGATCCTTAAACTAGTTAAAAGGCATTTTTCTTTGAGTAATGTCATATGCCTAAAACATTAGGGATGGGTTTCGAGTTAGAGTGTTGACACTTTTTACTCAAAGTGTAATTGCTGGTAAAAAAGGCGGGTTGTAGTAACTTTTTGACCAAAGACCTGTTCCATTGGTAGTTATAAAAATGGATTTTGAATTGGCAGTGCTGTCATTTTTTACTTGGAGATTAGGTATCTTGTCATTTGAGAAGTTTAGAAGCGGTAAGCTTTTTGACTAGTGATGGACCGAAAGCGCATTCGGCCGAAAGCAGACAGGCACTATAAAGGATGGACTTTGACAATAAAATCGAAAAAAAAATCGTCCAAGAACCTCTAAAATTCAAGTTTCCCGATCTTTCAAAATTTGCGACTACTCAACATCGAACACAGGAGCAATTTAATTTTTAAGGTGGATTTTGCATTTATTCAATTTTGTGGTCAGCTGGTTTCGGTTTCGGTTTCGGTTAAGCCCTCTTTCGGCCGAAACTTTCGGTTTCGGTTATGAGCCCTTTCGGTCCATCACTATTTTTGACCCTTAAGGACCAAAATGGCAAAAGTAAGGCAAAATCCGAACTCAAAATCCATCAGTAAAAATCATTGAAAATGTCTCAACCTCGTTCTTGCTCAGTAGTTTCACTAGTATTGGCTGATATTTGAAACCTTGCATCAAAGATACCTTAAAAGGCTTGAACCCCCTCTGAATAATACAGTATATTTTGTTTTCAACCATGTATGCATTTCGTATTGCAGTGTTCAAGGGGTTGTTATATTCGTGCAAAACTATGTTAGGTGATTTCTCATCTATTTGACACGAGAACGTCTTGATACTGTCACAGAAATTTGATTACATATAATTAAACAGACATCTTGTATTGCAGTCTTAGTGGCTTTGATAAGTTATGTTTGTATTTCAACGAGAAAACAAACACATTTTGACAGTTTGGCAAGTTTTCAATGAGTAATACTTTTTCACATAGTTTGTTACATATCTCATCCATTCATTGCTTTGCTTCACAAACCTTCGTTGAATTCACAATTGAAAGAAATGACTAGAAGTCTGAGAAGTCAATTTTGGTTTTGGAACTGTCTGCTTCTTTCAATAACAAATTGTTTCTTCGTCCTAAGGGAGTTTTGGGTAAGTCCATTCTTCTTGGATGGCTTTGCAACTTGGCAAGTTCAGTCTGTCAGTCTGAACAAAGACCCCTGAACCTGGTCTGAAACATTGTCAACTTGAGCATCCATAAGATCTGGTCAGAATTAAAGGCTTTATATACAAAGAATCGCAAAGGTCTGGAATCGAAGGTCTTCTCTGATTAGAGGGTTCCTCAGGACCCAAGTTCTGATTGGTCAAGCAACACCTTGCGGCAGCGTGACTGGATGCGGCATGTCTTGAAAGCTTTTGTCCCAAGAAAATTCCGATTTAATGGCTTTCAATCCAATAGATACATGTTGCAGTTACAAATTGGAATGTTACTACATAAAGAAATTTAAACATTCTGTAGCATTTTTTTTCTTTGCCTCACACAAAGTCCAGAAACACAAATTTGGAAATGGCATGTAAAGTGCCACCCTTTGTTCAGCAACTGAGATCTCCTGTCTTCTCCTTGCCCTCCCAATCTCATGTGGAGTAGAGATCATCAGGGTGTCCAAAAAAAGAAAGCAGTTGACTCTTTCCACTTTTTCATACAATCTCATGTCTAAAACTTCATAAATTTGTTGGGGCCTCTCTTTTTTAGTCGCGTAAAACATTCAATATGTTAATCTTGATTTAGAAGCCACGAATTTGTGATTTTTTGGGCCTGAAAGCTTCCGAGACAAGCTGCATTTAGTCACGTTGGCGCAAGGGGTTGCTTGACCAATCAGAACTTGGGTCCCGAGGAACCCTCTAATCAGAGAAGACCTTCGATTCCAGACCTTTGCGATTCTTTGTATATAAAGCCTTTAGTCAGAATGATTGGAATAGGATGAGATGGCCGCAATTAAACAACAAACCATGTGCGTTTAGACATGATGGTCACTGATTATGGAGTAATCAATTGTTTTAAGATTTAGGTTAAATCAAAACGGTAGGCCATGGAGGACGAAGTCCATGATAGGTCAATTGAGCGCTGTGATTGATGAACATTTTGTAACTTGGTCGCAGAACAATTGGCAAAACAATTTGGCACAAAACTGAAGATTTGATGTGAAACAACTTTTGATTTCACTTTGCTGTGTTTCTTTGCAAACACAAAATTTTCCTCCAGAGAGAAATTGGCACTGTATGTCGATGAAATAAGTGATGGCGGTCGACACCTCACATTTTATGGCTCTGTTTATTTATCAGAGGGTTGAATGGAGGTACTTGATTGGTTGATCTGGTGTGAAAAGTGCGCGCCAAATTTAAAACAACCGTAATATTTTAATTGCAATTTTGTTACATATTTCATCTGGAAAATAACTCGTGACAAATGTTTTTGAAATCTTCACCACATGAAGTGCTAGCAGTTTTTGTCAAAATTCAGCAAAAAATTGCAAATACCCTCAGATGACTGTGGCGGATACGTGGGGGGCGTATGTCTATTTGTCAGGAAAGACTTACTTCTTTCTTAGTCATGTTCAAATGTCGAATGGAGAAGTAGAAGTTTTGATTTGTCATATCAAGGCCCTTGATCTTACGGTTGTAACAATGTATCGGCCACCTTCTTTTAGCTCTTCTTCATTTCTGTCAGCTCTCCAATTCATTGGAAAGGAGTTAGATCGAGAGGTTTGTTCTCGACTCTTTGTAGTTGGCGACTTCAATTTTCCGGCTAGCATTGTTGAGTGGGAGGTTAGTCCGGATGGGTACATTCCCATTTCGAAAACGGCATCGCTGTCTTTCGAAAAATTGGAAGAGTTTGCGATCTTGCTCTTTCAACACTTTGGTGTTGCAACCAGAGCAGAGAGTGTTCTGGACTTAGTTTTTTTCCAATGACCTTGATCTGATCCAGTAGGTCCATGTTGCCCCATGTAGCCTTTCAGATCATCACATTCTTGAGATATGCTCGATCATTACTCAAAAGCCGGCGAGCTCTAGAGTTAAACCTGCACAAAAGGTGGGTCTAGCAAAGTTCAAGGTTAGAGAGGATCATTGGCCTCTTATTGTTGAAAGATTGGAAGAGTTGGACTTGATTTCCATTCTGAAGCAGGAACCATCCATAGATGAGGCCATAAATAGGCTGATTTCCATTTTTCAGGAGGTTTGTTTGTCTCTGTGTATTCCAGAAACGGCGCCAAAAGGTGGGCCATTGTCTAGAATTCCAAAGTATAGAAAGAAGTTGTTTAAAAGGAGTTGTCAAATTTCAAATAGACTTCGACATGCTTCAAATCCATTTGTTGTGGCCAACCTGAAAAGGGTTGGCAAGGCATGCCATGACTGTAGTAATGTTGTTGATATGACTGGCATTGATAGTCAGGATAATCGAATGGAGGATCTGGAAGTCACAGATCAAGATGCTTTTGAGGCCATCAAGAGCTTAAAGCTCTCGAGGTCTCCTGGACCTGATGGTGTGACATCTCAGTTTTTGATGAAATGTTCACAGATTCTTGCCCCTGTTTTCTCCTTTTTGATGAGTCACATTTTAGATCAGGGCAAGTCTCCCTCTTCTCTAAGAGTAGCTCATGTCGTTCCAATTTTTAAGGGCGGAGATAAGTCACTTCCTAGTAATTATAGGCCATTTCTCTGACTTCCAGTATAACAAAGGTCTTTGAGAAGATCATGAAATCCAAGCTTATTGAGTATTTGGAAGCCCATTATATCATTCCCCCAGGGCAGCATGGGTTTCAATCCCATTTTAGTACAGTCACCCAACTGGTTGACCATATCGTATAAATCATTGAGGGGCTTGAAAGTCACAAGTCAGTTGATGTAGTCTATCTTGACTTTGCCAAGGCCTTTAAAAAGGTAGATCATGGTCTTTTGCTCGATCAACTTAAAGAGTTTGGGATCCAGGGTAAGGTCCTGAATTGGATTGGTAGTTTCATGAGTGATAGGAAGCAAATAGTCAAGGTTGAAGGATCATTTAGTGGAATTTATGATGTCAAGTCAGGTGTTCCACAAGGTTCAATTGTAGGTCCGCTCCTGTTTATTCTCTTTTTTGCTCCTCTCCAGAAGTTTAGAACAAAAGGCAGTATTTCTTCATATGCTGATGACACAAAATTAGTTTGTGGAAGGAATGGGCAGGACTTGAAATGTTTAGTTATGGCATTGAACGGGATGAAATTCCGCACAATGACGTATGGGGCGTCAAAATTAGATGTTCCACTCAAAGACAATGGAGGTTGTGATATTGAGCAAGTCGTACATGAGGAATTTGGGAGTTGTCGTCCAAGATGATGGAAAGTTTGATGAGCATATCCAGTTGAAAGTGGGGAAGGCATTTCAAACGTGCGGCTGGATCTATCGCACTTTCAAGTCCAGAGATAGTATTACGATGCTAACTCTGTACAAGTCGATTGTTCAGCCGCATCTTGAATATGCCTCACCCATTTGGGCTCCAATGAGTTCAGCAGGTTTGCAAAAGGTCGAGCAGGTCCAAAGATGTTTTACTAGGAACATCACAGGAATGAGAGAGCTCTCGTATTGGGAGAGGCTCCAGAAGTTAGGGTTGTACAGTCCTCGGAGAAGGTATGAAAGGTATCTGATACTGTATGTTTTCAAGAGCATTCATGGACTCTGTCCTAACCCAGGATTTGAGATCAGTTGTAGCAATCGTAGAGGTTTTACGTGCGCTCTGAGAGCACCTCCAAATCCTAAGGAATCAAGGCTAATTCGAACAATGAAGTCCTCCTCTCTTCTTTATCGGGCTCCTTCATTGTTCAATTTGTTGCCTATTTGCCTTCGTCGGGAATATGTAGGAGCTGATCCTCTAACAGCATTTAAGGCAGGATTGGACAAATTCTTAAGTACTATTCCTGACCAACCCAATATTCAAGGGTTGTACAGATCTGCCAACAGTAACTCATTGGTAGATCAAATTTTATATAAACGGTAATTTCATAAACTAAATTAATCATTAACTCACTTTACAGGGAATCCCATTCCTTGTAGCGGTATTAAAACATCCGCCCCCCCCCCAAAAAAAAACTGCAAATTTTGTCACAAGTTCAGTTTCTCAACTTTGCCTGAGCCTTACAAATTGAGAGTTTCTGTATAGTAGACACACCAAAACAAACTCATGTGGCGAAAGATATAATATCCCTTCGAAATATTGGCGGTCTCGCACCTTCGTCCGGCTTCCTGCCCATCTCCATGAACGACGGGAACTGACGAAGGATCTGTTCAATCTGACCCATCCTATCCACTGCAATAATCAAGATTTTCATCATCTCCCTCTACCCAACTCTATGTGTTCTGCGTGTTAATCTCCTCTTCATTTCCTTCATGTGCACTGAAACCATTCTAGTCAACTCACCTGTGATATCACAATATTATTCGTCTATTGTAAGGTTTTTCTAACATTTGACATGTCACTAAATCATTTTTATGGGAACACATATATGTATTTTTACAATATTTTATATAACCTGACATGCAATGAACATATTATTATAATACTTTATAAGATGTAAAGTAGTGCCAAGGATTTACGTTGCGCGAGGGGGGCATTGACATCTTTAAGAGCTCAAAGGTATTTACACAATAATATAAAGACTGAAATAATAGGCCCAAGCTAATTGGAACAGAATTGTGAAATTCATCTTCTGGTTTGAACTTTAAAAAATCCAATTTTGCCCGCAGCTGGTAACTGTATTTTCAATTCTTTTTTGTTTAAGATCAAAAGATGAAGCGTGAGAGCATAATTGCATTTGTTGTGCTCCAATAAGACACTCTACCCAAAAAGATTTTCAAAAAATGGCAAAAAGAGAGACTATATTGTTTCCGGATAATGAGCTGAATTAAGCTTTCTTGGTTCACTTACAGTTTCTCGTGCAACTACATTCTCACGGCGGTTAATTGAGCTAAAGAAGTCATTTTTAAGTTGAAACGACATTTGAGACCACTTTTAAGGTGAAGAAACAATGCTGCATACGTAATCGATTTCTAATCATTTAGCCCCGGGCAAAAATGATATTGAAACGCCTGAAACGCGCTTAAAACAATTTCCTTATTTTTTCATTTTTGCCCATTCCTAACGTAGTTTCATGGTTGTCTGTACCTAAATATTGTCGAAATCTATTGAGCCGTTGTTCTAACTTGGTTAGCAAAAATCCGATTTCGTCCTTCAAGACTGTTGTTCGAAAAAGCTCATTAAATTGAACGGCAAAATAGATTTCACCAATATTTTAGACCTTCGCCGACTTCAGTGTAACTAGCAATTGTTTTACAGAAAATATCAATAAATTTGTTTCTATGTTTAAATGACGTTACATCAATTTTTAGCCATGACCTTATCAACAGAATTTGATTACATATGTTGCAAACTGGTCTCTGACGTTTTTGGAACCTAAAAACGACTTCTCCAGCTCAATTAAGCGCCGTTTTCACGTTGAAAGAACATTGTCATATGGTTCCATTCAACACAAAAATATTATGATCTACACAATTAAGGAAAAGCAGTCACACTCTTTCCTGATTACAAGGATATCCAAAATAGGGTAATCAAGGCTTATGTAATTTCAAGCTGATCAATTAGTAAATCATTTAGTTTCTCTTGGAAACTGACTTATCCCATCAGTGCACTACTTAAACAGGATTGCATTTATCTTGAACTTATAATACACTAAAAATACACTAAAAACTTAAAATAATCACTGAATAGGACAAAAATAGTGTAAAAAAATAGTATAGAAATGTTACTGATACTGAATGGATGAGTGTAATCGGGCGAATTCAGCTGGGGATTTTGGGGCCAAAAGCATTAGAGGCTAAACTAGCCCTCTAAAAAACTCAAATACATTCTTGAGTCTAATTCACATTCTTCGTTTTGACAATCAATCTATACAAGAACTTTAACCTCACGTAACAAATTGAAATTTTGAAACGCCCAAGCCTAGTTCTGATCCATCCCTTCCCAGCTTGACCCCCAAATCTCCAACTGAATTTAAACGGTAATCACTGGGATGTCATTCTCTAGAAAATGTATTTTTTTGCAATTTTTCCGTTTATTTGATTTTTTTGCAATTTTCCCGTGAATTTGCAATTTTTGTAACTTTTCAAGTTTTGTACAATTTTTGGCAGTTTTCATGCATTTTCCAAAGAATTCTTTCAAAAACTAGTTTTGTTTGAGCAAAAACTGGTTTCAGTATAGACCAAGGATTATTCAATGTGGCTCAAATAGTTCCAAGGACTTCAGTTGTATAAGGGAAGCCGACGACGTCAGAAAACGGATAGTACGATTTACTTTGGATTTAAAACTTTCACTGAGTCATTGAAATTTGCCTTTAAGTTGATACTTATGCATTCGAATTTAGCTTCAATATCAAATTTAGGAACCCTGAACAATACGGGTCAACAGTCATATTTGAAGCTTAACGCCATATTGTACTTTCCTCAAATTTGTGCGAAACGTTCAAAGGCTTGTGCTTCAAGAGAATCTCAAAAAGCTAAAAAATCATTAAAAACAATCATTTTCATCATTTCATCTGATTTAAAAGCAAAAAAAAACTTTGCAAGTCACACTTAAAAGTATTTATAAAGGTCGTCCTAAAACTGACTTTTTGTGCAATTTTTAGTGATGGACCGAAAGCGCTTTCGGCCGTAAATTTCGTTCGGTTTCGGTTTCGGTTATGCCTACCGAAACCGAAAGCAGACAAGCACTATGTAAAATGGAGTTTGACAACAAAATCAAAAAAAAATTGGTCCAAAAACCTCTGAAATTTAAGTTTTCCGATTTTTCAAAATTTGAGACTACCTAATATCGAACACATGAGCATTCTAATTTTTAAGGCAGATTTTGCATTTGAACAATTTTGTAATCAGCTGCCTTCGGTTTCGGTTTCGGTTTCGGTTAAGCCCTCTTTCGGCCGAAACTTTCGGTTTCGGTTATGAGCCCTTTTGGTCCATCACTAGCAATTTTCAATGAAATTTTTGCCGTTCTTGTGCAATTTTTGCCGTCTTTTTGTGCAATAAAATGACATCCATTGACTAATCACTGATCTCCACGAGAAACGACATCACATTTAACCAAATTCAAACCAAATTTAACCAAATTTAAACCAAATTTAACCTAAGTTAAACCAAATTTAACCTAAGTTAAACCAAATTTAACCTAAGTTAAACCAAATTTAACCTAAGTTTAACCAAATTTAACCTAAGTTAAACCAAATTTACCCTAAGTTAAACCAAATTTAACCTAAGTTAAACCAAATTTAACCTAAGTTAATCCAAATTTAACCTAAGTTAAACCAAATTTAACCTAAGTTAAACCAAATTTAACCTAAGTTAAACCAAATTTAACCTAAGTTAAGCCAAATTTAACCTAGGTTAAACCTAATTGAAACCAAATCCAATCTAATTCAAACCTGACTCAACCTTATTTAAACCTGAGAGATCAGACCTCTATAGAGCTCTATAGTAAAAAGACCTTTTTGACCTCAAGTACAGGTCGTTTCTCTCTTGCAAGTAAACCTTTACACACACATTCTTTACCCCCCACAAAAAACACAAGCTCCCCCTAAAATTACAATGAATCCCTGGAACTGGTTACAGGACAACTCGACCCTGTAGACAACACGACCCACCGGACAACTCGACCCAGCAAACAACTTGACCCACAAGACAACTCAACCTACTGGACAACTTGACACACCGGACAACTCACTCCTTTCTCTCTTCCCTGAGCCTCTTTCAATCTCATTAGAAAAAGAGATTTTCTGGCCAAGTCCATTTTTCAAAGAGTTTGTCTATAGTTGTGTAGTCAAATGTCTAAGATAAACTTTGACTTATGACAAACTCGACTCTTGAGTTTTTTGATATGGGGTTCAATTGGTCTAGTTTTTTACCTTTTCAAGTTGTTCAGTCTAGTGGGTCGAGTTATCTGGTGGGTTAGGTTGTCCAGTGTGTCAAGTTATCCGGTGGGCCAATTTGTCCGGTGTGTCAAGTTGTCCTGTGGGTCGAATTGTCCGGTGGGTCGAGTTGTCTACTGGGTCGAATTGTCCTGGAACCCTCGAAACCATCTGTAGACAGTTTGATTTATTGCCAATGAAGTACGCCTCTGTCCTTCTCTGTATGAATATACTCAATGTTTGGTCTTGTCATTTCAGTGGAAAAGTACGTCTCTGGCCAGACCTCGATCAGTAACATCATCAACGAGACAGCCTTGTTTCGGTTCCCATCTGTAACTTTCTGTCCCAAATTCCGTTACCATCAGACCATTGTGGGTAAACTGGAGGAAGTGGCTAATGCCACTGGTATTGAATCCATAGATGAAATAGATTTTGAAATGTTTCTGAATAACTTAACTTGGGGGAGGCAAGATTTCCTCACCTTCTTCAGCCATCCTCCGGGAACAGAAGGCAATCCTGCTAATGGTAGGTTTTTTTACTAGATTATGAAATGGTTGACAACTATTTTGGGATGGCTCGGAAAATTGTTACAATATTCATTTCAATGTTGTCAAATTACAGCTAAGGAATTATAAGTACGGTCATGATTTTTGAGCTTTGTAAGCTAATCAGGCTGGGTTACTATCGTTGCAAAAACTACCATGATCAAAGCTCTTCCAGCCTCTCAAAAGCTTAGAACACAAAACATCGTTATGCACAGAAATCAGTCAAATGTTTTGGTTGTTGCATCTTGCGTTCAACACTCAATTTGACTCAGCATGGTCGAGTAACTGACGTGGGAAAGAAGCTGAGCATTGCATTTTTTAAATTGCGTTAAGGGCTAGTCAACATCTCTAAAAATGGAAACACTTAAAGCAGATGGCGTCCTGGTGCCGATTTAGGGAACAGTCCACCTCTCTATTCTATCCATTTACAGGTTTGGATGCTTTAGACAATGACTCGTTATGGGTTGCATCTATCCCTCACCCTCTATATACCGGTCGTTGCTTCACATATAATCCAAATTTTGACTCCTTGGCCTCCAAATGGTTTGGGATAAGGTTTGGGATCAAGTTACCAGGGAGCGAAGATCTCTCAGACGAAGCCAAGACAGCTCAACTGCAGTTTTTCAAGATGTACATCCATGAACCTGGACACTTTATGCTTTATGAGGAAGATGACCGGCCACACTCTCATAAAGTTGATATGTCGTGGTTGAAGTTGGGACAAGAGAATAGTTTGTCCCTCAAATTCTCAAGATTTACTGCTTTGAGCAAGGAAAAGCGCATTTGCACCAATGATGAGGAAAACTATGATTTCAAGGACTGTGTCAAAAAGAAGTTTGATACATGGTGAGCTTTGACTGTTTAGGTTTATGTGGATCTACACAAGTAGATAAAGAGTGAAATTTAGGCCAAACATTTGAGGAGGATATGGGTTTCGATACAATCTATTAAAACCTACAGCAAACGGGCCATTTGGGATAGATTTTGAGGGCAAGTTTGAAATTTTTCTTGTCGAAAATGTTCTCTTTGCAATTCCATTCCATTTTACTTTTCTTAAGGTTTTATGTTTTGCGCATTTCAAAATCATTTTTCAAGTATGTTTAAAGCTTGACTTTCTTAAATCATTCTTATTTTTAGCTTTAACTGTTTACATCAACCATTCAAGATTAGCTATATTTTATCTGAAAATGCTTTCCACTATAAATTGATTAATTTAAAGTCTGCTTTGAACGATCCCTTGAAACATGTATTCCCATGCACACAAAACGTTTGACCTAAAATATTAGCATTTAACATTTAAATGCTAATTGCTCTCCTGAAGAGTTACTTTTGGTAGATCGAAACAACCCTTGAATAATGGTTCAATCAGGCATAGTTTTTAAGAATTTCTTGAATCCCGACTTGAAAGCTTTTTTGAGGATCAGTTCTGACATAATCCCGGAGCATGTGTGCAATAAACAGACCTGTGCTGCAACTGCAATTGAAATTACAATTACTGAATTGCAACCACATTTCCAAGTAATTATAATTGTAACTAATTACATTTGAGATGAAAGTAATTGTAATCGTGATTAATTGCATATAAGATCAAAGTAATTGTATTTGTAATTAATTACATTTGAATCAATGTAAATGACATTTTTCAATTACAAATTACAATTACATTTTCACCTACGTAGGAAGTTTTGGGATTAAATTCATTGCTATTGGTATTCCCTCACCTTTCCAATATTTTCCAGTATGTAAATCGAATCACCCAAAATTCAAATTGTTTTGATGTTTTTGACATATTTTGCGCCCAAAAAGAAAGAAATTCCTGTTAGGTTTGAAAAAATAATGTAATTGAAATGTAATTGAATTTACTTTTTGAAAGCAATGGCCCGAGATCCGTGATTTTTTGTGTTTTGAGGATCTAAAATTGACCACAAGAGGCGCACCATATGCAGTTGAGAAAAAAACAAGAGCGTCATTTTAAACAACTTTCGAAGACCCTAATTTTGTAAATCAAGGCGTTGTGTATTTGAATCGTTTCCAAATACGTAACAGGACTCACATTTGAGTATTCCACTCGTTTTGAGGCATTTCTGTTGATTCAGAGTCAAATTTGACCTTGATGATCCTCAAATGCCCTTGAGGTTGAGAGAATCTTTTTTGTTTTGACAGTTGCGGTGGATGCCCAAATGTTGTGGATTGTGATCAAGAGTCCGTGGTATTCAGGGTGGTCATGGAATCAATATTCCTAGTTTCATAACTGGGCTTCAAAAACCCATTGTTAAGTTTGGAATGTTTCTTGCTTTTAAATTCGATTTCAATTTTAGTTATTCATTAGTTTAAAGTAACAAAACGTCAAACTCAAGAAAGGGTTTTGAAAGCCTTTTAGAAAATTTGGAATATTAATATGACGTGACCACCCTGAATAATACTGCATTTGGTGCGCCTCTTGTGGTCCATTTTTGAACCTCAGGCAAAACAAATCCGGATTGGACTCCATTGTTAAAAATACATTTGAAAATAAAGTAATTGCAATTGTATTTGATTACTTTTGAGACCAAAGTAATTGTAATTAATTACATTTGAAAAGTAATGGACACAGGTCTGGTAATGAATGAAGCATCTTCACACACAGAGCACATTATCCAATTACAGGCGAAGTTGTCAAGCTCCTTGGAACTTTGAGCCCTCCTCATCGTTGCCCCTCTGTAAGAACATACAAAATATCTCCAATCTCTTCAGTACCAAAACCCCGAAATCAGACGCCGATATCAGTCAGTCGTTTTATTCAACTCTGGGCTTATCACTACATACACATTGTCCCTTGCCGTGCACTGTGTCTCGATTTGAGCCCCATTTTTCGTCTTATCCTCCTCCGGAATGGCACAAATGGATGGACAATGGAGCCGATTGGATTGTGTATTTATGGTTTAAGAACTATCAGTTTCAATATGACACGGAATTTGTGGTTTGCGATTCAACTTGCCTCCTTGGCGAGATTGGAGGAAATCTGGGGTTTTTCTTGGGAGGATCAATTTTGGCTTATATGAACACTATTGTTCAGCCATTTCTCGAAAAAAAGCGCCGTTAAAGGGTTCATGTATGTTAACGGATAAATTAAGCCACTTAAGATATTTTCTAATATGATAACAAAGCTCTCTTTGACTTGATCTGTTTGTGAAACAAAGTTAATTGTGTGTTTAGATGACTTCATGGTCAAGCCTATGTCAATTCCGGTCAAAAAATGTAATTTAATACAATTATTTAGATTTGTTGCAGACATACTTTCCACGGCATCATTTCTTTTCGATGCAAAAAGGCTTCAATAATAACATTATAGTGCAACTGGACATGCACAAAGGTTGCTCAAGTGAGCAATTTAAATCATACCGCTAGTGGAAAACAGGGCCGTTGGCTGGGCTTAGGTGCTTTAAAACACTAGCGTCTAAAAAACTAGCCTCTGGTTTGTTGTTCCGTTTCTTTTGAATGGCCAAGTCCATCAAGTCCATTGGTCAAGGGTCTTATGAAGGTGGAGGATCTATCCTGAGGACTAAAGTGACCATTATGTCCCTCATTGTACCACAGGTGTCTACCGTGTTAGGGGGTGAGGTATGACGTAGTGCGTACTGCGTCGGGTTGTTGGCGGATGGCTGGGGTTCGATCCCGGCTGACTGCCACTCTCCAAAAACTGAACTCTTCGGAGTCAAAATTTAGCGTTGAACTGTCTTTCAATGCAAAACTAGGCAAGCCCCGGTTCGATCCCGGGCTTGCCGAGTCCTAGTGGCCTGTGGTATTAAGTTACATGCAGTAGTCACGGCCCTTGACGGCTTAAATGGGCAAACCTGGGGTCATTCCCGAGGGTGAGGTAAAAATTAATGCTTGTTGGCTTGTCCAAGTGGAGCGGCAATATCCCTATATGGCGGACAGCCTCTATCAGATCTCAGCTGCGAAGCTGCGTTCTGACTCCACAACAAACAAAAAAACAACGTGTAAGGATTCACATTTCCCAATATTCGGGAACAAAGCTCCACTCGATCTATTTTTACGCCTGGGATGTTATGACAAAAACCAGGACCCTAAAAAATTCTATTTCTGTGGGTTCAGATGGCATTTCTAGTCTTGTGTTAAAGAAGCTACAGACGGTGATGTCTTTGCCGTTGGCTTTGATCTTTAACATGTCTTTAATGTCAGGCGATGTACCAATGGACTGGAAAGACGCAAATGTGTTTCCTTTGTTCAAAAGTGGAGATAGATCGGATAGGGCCAATTATCGACCCATTTCCTTGACGAGTGTTGTGTGCAAAGTGATGGAGAAGTGGTGGAAAGTGATGAGTGGTTTCGGGAGTCCCCCAAGGGAGTGTTTTGGGGCCTCTTTTATTTACACCCTTGTGCAAATTATTTGCATCAAAGCGATTTTTTCTTCACATTTGATTTTTTTGCTTCTCCTTATTCATCGATGCTGTTTTTTTTTTGTTTTGGACGCGTGCAAATCACAGTAAGAGATACGAGCAATGATTTTCGGGCTTGGGCCGAGTCTCAGTGCGCAAGTACTCAATTTGTTGAAGATGATGCAATAATTGCGTCAGCCTCATTATGACGTCATCCTAGTTGATTGAGCCCATTGTCTGTCATTTGTGCAATGGATATTACTCCACGCAAGCGAACCAAGATACTCACTCTGCATGAGCACACGTTCAATAATCAGCGAGAAATAGCCAAAATTGTTGGTGTAAACTAGTCAACCGTTTCCAAACCGCGGATACCACTTAAAACTGTATTTTCTTATTTGAGGCAATTAATTTGCACAAGGGTGTACATCTTTGTACAGGATCTTGTGCTTGCAACTGATGGTGGCACACAAATTATAAAGTTTGCCGACGACACCAAAATGTTCAGGGAGATATCTAGTCCTGACGATCGTCTTGAACTTCAAAGAGAAATTTACCACGTTTTTAGTTGGTCCTTATCCAACAGGATGACCTTCAACGTTTCCAAATGCAAGATTCTGCATGTGGGCCGAGAAAACAAAGGTCGATCTTATACTTTAAATGGGCAAAATATCCAGAGTGTATCAACTCAGAGGGATCTCGGTGTGGTGTTTGACAAGAAATTAAGCTTTCAAGAGCAGAGTTCTCTCGTTGCGTCGAGAGGTCATCGCTTGCTGGCTTTATTGAAGCGAACCTTTACTTCGAAGAATACGATTTTACTGACAAGACTATTTAAAACTTACATCTTACCCCTCATGGAATCTGCCACTCAAGTTTGGTCGCCGTTCTGCTGTAGAGACATTCTTCGCGTGGAGAGTGTTCAGAGAAAATTCACCCGGTGGATCTTACCCTTCTCGGGGCTTTCATATCCGGAAAGACTCTTAAAGCTTGACCTTGTATCCTTACAGGAGAGGCGCCTACGGATGGATTTAATCTGCGCTTTCAAAATCTCTCGAAACTTGTTAGATATAACCAACTTAAGCACTGGGAAGGCATACAAACTTGAAAGCGGGACCTTCTTCTCCAATGTCAAAACAAGAAATCAGACAAGGGAACAACTACATCATCCTTTTATGCTTACAAAAGTTCGGGAGGGAGCCTTCTTTGTGCGCATCATAAACTGTGGAATTTTCTTCCTCTGGAACCAAGACTGTGCGACAGCCTAAACATTTTCAGACGGCGATTGTTGGATGTGAAACTGATTCAGCTTTGTAAATGTGCCGTTCCAAAATCCCTAAAATGAGCATTATCTAGGAACTTGATCTTGTAATTCCTGGACCCTTTCTTCTTAGTAAATCTAAGGGAATATTTTTTAATCAATACCAAAACTCTATCTTCATCATTTGTTGGTGCCTAGAGTGGTTCTTCAATAAACAATAAATAAATTATGAAGGTTTTTAAAGAACAAACGTGTTCCTGTCCCTTAAATAGGGCTGCCTGTTTTGTGCACTGGAGCTGATTAAGCTCCAGTGCTTGGAGTGCCATCTCTTGCCCTCAAAAAAGATTTACTTGCCGCCTTATTTAGGCGCCAAGTTGTGCTTACATGTAGAGATGAAGAGACAATCAGATTCATATCTTACTGTAAGAACAATTCAGCGAAATGTTAGCCCCATTTTATAGACACGCCATGTTTAGCCATTCTTAGACCCAACACTAACGTATCTGACCTCCAATAAAAATGATGATAATAAGAATATAAAAGATTTTTGTTGAAAAATGGATGTCGTGAATGATTTCAAGGCACGGTAGATCACTTTTGTCACTTTTTGTTGGAAAAAAGTGATCCAATTCCGCTTTTTAAGAGTTGAGGGCATCCCACTGCCATTATATTCCCCGTCCCTTGGGCCCATACCAATTCCATTGCGTGGAGGGTGAGGGCGTTTTTCATTGATGACAATCCTAGCATGACGAGCCAGGGCCTTCCATATTGTAGTTGGTGAGGGTATTCTTTGGAAACCGGTGAGGGCGTTCTTCATTGTCGTTTTTTGGCAGTTAGAAGGGCGTTTTCTGTTGACAATCTCGACTAATTGGTAAACTGAGAGAGCAATCTTTCCCGTGAGGTGGAGTTAATCACAACGAACAAGACTCATTCATGGATATCGCCCTTAACCTCCTCGTGTTAGTCGGTGGAGGTTGTCATGTCCAACGGCCTTGTCCTCAATCGCTCATGGCCCATGTTTTGGGTGGGGGTGGTTTCAAAGCACTTAAATTTTGACTTGCCCAAGAGATAAGCACTTGGGTAATTGCCAAAATGATAGCCTTGATCCAAGAATGTGCTAAGTCGAGAAATTCGAGAAGAGTCCAAATTTGCACGGCTGCCTTCTTCGAATTCACTGGCTGATTCAATAAGCTTGAATTATGGGGTAAAATTTATTGTAAAAACTAGATTGTAATTCTGACAACAAGATAAAGACGAGTTTAATTCTAATAGCCTAAGACTTTTTCCTTGTTTTACCTCCATTTAGTGACTGATTTTTAAGCCTCCATAAAACTACATAAAAAGTACTCATTTCAATTTTCAACTCAACCAAATATCAGGGTCCTTAATAGTTCCAATTCCCAAGAGTTTTATCTTGACCAATGAAGAATGCCAAAGTTTTGCAACAAGTTACTTGGATGGAGGTCTAAATATTGGAACAGATTCAGTAGCATTTTTGGGGCAATGATGGAATGGTTAATCTTTATAATGAGGTTTTTCATTTACTTGATACTGTAGCAAACGAAAGGGGTTGTGTTATACGCTGGTTATCGATATAGAATGTATTTCTCAAAACAGGAGAGACAAGAGATCGATACATTTCATTCTATAACACCATTCACAATGTTTTTCAGAAACCCCAATTAGATCTAGAAATATTTTAAGTTTTAAAAAGATTATACTGTAGCAAACGAAAGGGGTTGTGTTATACGCTGGTTATCGATATAGAATGTATTTCTCAAAACAGGAGAGACAAGAGACAAGAGATCAATGCATTTCATTCTATAACACCATTCACAATGTTTCTGAAACCCCAACTAGATCTAGGATCTAGACGGATTCTAAGATCTAAAAACTACCAAATGAGAAGATCGATTCTAAATAATTTCTTGAGAGTGAATATGTAGAATTAATTGATCTGACTAAGAACCACTGAATTTCACAGGACTTGGAGGTTAACGAAAAGAATTATGATTTCCTGCAGGAACAATGCAATTACGTTCTTCTGCGAATGAGACCTCGCATTTGTTCACAAAAATGCGTATTTCAATTTTCAGCTCTAGCTGTAGACTACTAATTGAGCTCTTGCTCACGTTAAGTTAGACTGCGTTCCCTATGTATATATATTGCCGATATGAAACCCAGAATGTGACATTTTACTTTATCTACTAGAATACACTAGAAATACTAAAAGGCAGAGATTGGCATTTAAATCTATGATTGCCCGACCCGGCACGGACTATCTGTGACGTCATTCATCATGCGGGAAGCCGAAGTTCATGATTAAAGGAACCTTTTCTTCTGAGAAACACATCTAAACTGTTTCGCTCATTTGATAGGCTAGTTTGGTTATTGAAAGTCCTCAAGTCTGCTGGAAGTGTGTCTAAGGTATTTACCTGATATGAAAAAAGTGAATTTTAATTAGTGTGGAGTTTAAACAAGGGCCAATTAATGTCACACGATCGGGTGATTGACAACAAAATCTTAGTGATGTGAAATCTGGGCTTGCGCAAGTTTTTTTACGGGAGGTTGCAAGGTAGGGTTACCGCTTGCAGAATGGGTGCTTTGCTCTTGTATAAGAGCAAACACGAATGTGAGTTTGATTTGCAACCCTGCTCAGAAGTCACTAAAGTCAGGGATGCCTTGCCTTTTGGTGATCCTTAAAGAAAAAACGGGTTTATGAAGACTGGTAGATAGAGGGGAATATGATTTCACATAACTAGGGACGGGCAAATAGTGTAAAAAGATTTTTGGTAACATAAACCCATTTTTCTGCACTTTTGCACTTTTCACCTTTATTTGCACTTTTTATTTACGTTTTTGGCCAAAATTGACAAATTGCTAAGAAAATGTAGTGGCTTTTGAAAGAATTTTTAGTTTCAAGATCAAATTTTGAATTGGTCGAAACAGCTTGCATTTGCAATCGACCATTCTTAGCAGCTTGAAGAAATATGTGCATTTCAGACGCAAACCTCGCACTTTATTCACCATCTTGGCTTTAACTGTAACATCCTGTTTACTAAAACTAAAGATTAGACAAAAGAATATCATTGCATGCAACCAACAAAGAGCAAACCTAAAGAAACTCATGTTATGGTAATGGAAGGATCTACAAACAATATAGAATGCAGAATTAGGTTTGCTGCCTACAAAGATCGCTTTTTCTAAAAAAGGCCGCTACAAACTTAAAATCATGAAGCTAAGGATACATCAATGTAGCTGTACACGTTGTTTAATTGACTTGGAGATATTACTTTTAAGTTCCAAAAGTATTTGAGAACAGTTTTGATGTGATGAGACAATGAATGCCACATTTGAAATTGAGTTCTGGTAATTAGACCATGGGCCAAATATTGAAGTAATGTCACTAAAAACATGCTTAAAACACATTTATGACTATTTTCTTTGATGCAATTGTTAGGCACACGTGGGTATTTTTTGTTCAATTTTCAATGTCTATTTTTGAACAACTTGAAGGACGAAAACGGAGTGATGTAAAGCCATATAAAACAATTGCTAAAAACATTTCGACAATATTTTAGGCACATACATCCACGAGACCACATTAGGAATGAAAAATTCAGAAGATTGTTGACTAGAGTATTTTTCATGACTTTACATCCTTTTGCTAGTGACCTAATTAATAGAACTCTATTACTTGTGCGGCATTGTCTCTTCACTTCCTCAAACTAGTCTCAAATGTCTTTAGAACTTGTAAATGACTTCTCCTGCTCAATTAGGAGCCGTGGGTACTCCATGAATGACGTTTTAAGTCCAAATGCAAGTTATTTGCTCTTTTTTGACATTTATTTGCTCTTTTTTGACATTTATTTACTCTTTTTTCGACATTTATTTGCTCTTTTTTGACATTTATTTGCTCTTTTTTGACATTTATTTGCTCTTTTTTGACATTTATTTACTCTTTTTTCGACATTTATTTGCTCTTTTTTGACATTTATTTGCACTTTCAACGTTTTTCTGCACTTTGTTTTGCACTTTTGGGCACATTTTTTTGCAACTTTTGGTAACTAAAAGGTTAAGATTATTTGCACTTTCTGCCCGTCCCTACACATAACTAAATTGGCAACCCCAGCACCAAGTCAGATCACTTCAAAATCAACAAAGAAGAAGTACTCTGGTTTGTTATTGAACTTCGTTAGAATTAGCTGATTGTTCAACTGAATGCTATTGACCAATCACCAGCGTGAATCATCGGCACCGTGTGTTAGCCTAAGACGGCCAGTCTCTAGTAAGGGTCGCTAGAATACACAATATCGAACTCTACACAGCTCAATTGAACGTCGGAGTCAAAAATTATGCTCTCTCAAAGATCAGTGCAAATCCTACACCGAGAATGAGCGAACTAGCCCTTTTCTGGTAATGGGGTATTCGTGAAGGAGACAGTTGCTGAAGTTGCCTAAAACCAATTGTAGACGGCGCCACATTTGACTAGGCGAGAATAAAATTTTGCTGCGGAAGTACTGCTACCTTGAAAGTCCTTTTTAGACACTATTTCATCAGTTTTTCAAGGGTTAATTGATCTAAAAATAAAAGAAAATAAGTTTACCTCATGATTTTGTCACATTTTTACCCATACACGGGGACATTTCTTTTAAAAAGCGAGTTTCAAGTGAACATATAATGTTGCGTAAGTTTGGAAATATCCTTAGTGCGACACTTCCACCTCGGCAACATCAATTTGATGAATATTTATTGTCGCATCGTTGTTTGCCGTTGTTTGCGGTCAAAAAATGGACAAATTTGCAGGTAACTAACATGACACCTAGCTTTTACAAAATATGCAAAACTTATTTACGTTGGAGTTGCGTGAATGAAGAATATTACTGCGAACTAGTAGGGAACTAAAATAGACTAGAATCAAAGCTTCTTTCTTCAGATTGTACTTTTTCCACAACTTGTAAGTGCCCAGCCGGAA
Organism: Tigriopus japonicus; assembly: GCA_010645155.1. Lineage (NCBI taxonomy): Eukaryota > Metazoa > Arthropoda > Copepoda > Harpacticoida > Harpacticidae > Tigriopus > Tigriopus japonicus. The sequence goes on along the minus strand of JAAGOF010000051.1, from coordinate 37,058 downwards.
AAGTCCCACTGCCGATAATTGTTGGCTGAGAAATTGAATGATGAGCTTCCAAGTCGTCGTGCTTGGGGTCATTGAAACTAACATGGATCTGATCAAACCACCCTTCCCAGCCAGCCCTACAACAATTCCAATCATGTATTGGTCGATTTTGGGGTTTAAAACCTTATCAGAGTCCCAGGGACGAATTTGGTCTTGACCGGACAGGAAAAATCCGTGCATGCGTCGTTTCTGACTTGCTTGATTTAAGACGTAATTTTCAAAGTCACGCAACATTATATGCACACTTGAAACTCGGTTTTCGAAAGAAATGTCCATGTGTATGGATAAAAATGTGACAAAATCATGAAGTAAAGTTATTTTCCATTATTTTTAGATCAATAAATCCTTAAAAAACTGATGAAATAGTGTCTAAAAAGGACTTTCAAGGTAGCAGTACTTCCGTAGCAAATTTTATTCTCGCCTAGTCAAATGTGGCGCCGTCTACAATTGATTTTAGGCAACTTCAGCAGCTGTCTCCTTCACGAATACCCCAATTTTTACCAGAAAAGGGGCGAGCTCATTCATTCTATGCTCTCTTCAGTATATAAGTTTGAGAAGGCGAAACATTTCACCCCATCATTCGCTTGCGCTGAAAATTGAAAAACGTCGTCTAAGAATACAAGCAAAGGTCTGGTTTGCAGTAGAACGCAATCAAATCAATCCTTTTGGAAATCATGATTTTCACCGTTAGCCTCCCACTCCAGCAATTCAGTGCTTCTTGATCTGACCTTTAAATGCATGTGAAGAGGGTTGGATTTGGTCCTCCAGCTGTATGGTCCAAGATCCGGATTGATTGGATTCTCCCAACGTATGAATACCAATTGGTAGGCGTGAATTTAATCAGCAAAAGCCCGGGTAATTGCCTCACAATGTACACTCTAATCAATTTATACAATAATCACAATACTTTTATTCCTTGAACTTCTAAGAACGACCGATTTCTTTTTTCTTTTTTCCTCTAGTGGAGGTACTGCTCACGAACAACTCTCCCCAATCCCACGATTTTCTTTTTATTACTTTTTTCACCATACGCAACATCACTCAATTTTAACTTTTTCTCAGTTCCATACGCCGAATTATTACAAGAAACAATACAATTTTGTTGGTTGACTGACAAAAAAATGGAATAAAAAATGGAAAAAGGGAAAAGGCAAATGCCAAATTGTGGGTCCTTGAACTGTTTTGGGGCACTCTTTTTTTCAAGTTTGAACGCATCCGAACAAGTTTCTTAGAAGCTGCAATAAAGATTTATTTGCAAGTGAGTGTAAAGCAAAATTCATACTGTGGTGATGTTAAAAATGGTCATAACATTTACAAGCAAATGGGCCGTTGCGCCCATTCCCTCAAAGGGATAAGTCCTGTTTTCCCATCCTTGTCCTTCTTCATGCAAATTTTTGACGAAATATTCCTTATCAGGAGTTCCCCAATTTATCAGTGTTAATGGAATGAAGTGAATCTCATTATGCCATTGAAAAAGCGTTCCAGAATAAACGGGCAACGGGGCATCTAAATGTGCCTCGTGCGTCCAAGTCAAGGTAGACAAATCCAAAAAATATGTCGTGCTAAGAAAATTATCATAGCTTGATCCGCCTGCAGACAAAATTCCTCTTCTGTTGCCTAATTTCACGAGTGCACAGGCACTGAAGTATGACCCCTCTGGTCGATCCTCAAGTTTGGTCCAATCTGAGCTTCCAACGGAGAGTAATTCAGTTTTCGTCAAAGCATTTGCAGGATAGCCTCCAATGATGACGATACTCCGGGAACTGATTTGGACAACGCTCACATGAGATCGGGCAGGATTGAGTTGAGGGCCATCAATCCAGGAATTACAGTTGGAATCAAAGATCTCTACTGATGTTGTTTGGGCTTCTCCAACTTTGCCACCTATCACTATGGGGCGTCCGCCAAGGTTCGAAAGTCCTCCATAGTGATGCGGCTGTTTAAGTTTTGACATGGGCACCCATTCCTCGTTGCCTAAAGAGGACAAAAAGTGAATAAAAACTTGCAAGGGTTGTAAAAATAGAAAGTGGGCTTGTTAGATCAAGAAGTACTGAATTTTTTGGAGTGAGAGACGAATGATAAGAATCATAATTTCCGGAGTGATTTCGATTTCGAATTCGTTTGTGTTCTTTGGCAAATGAGCCCTTGCTCGCATTGTTTAGATTATGTTTTTCAAATTTTAGCTCAATCGAATGCCGGAGTGAAAAATTATGCCTTCTCAAACTTACTGTAGTGGAACTGATGCCGAACCATCAATCCACCTGTATGAAGTAACCAGTCAATGACACATCATAACAATTACGTACTGAAGAGATCATAGAATGAGTGAGGTCGCCCCTTTTGTGGTGAAACAATGGACGAGTGAAATAGGACGAATTCAGCTGGGGATTCTGGGGCCAAAATGGCTAGGGATGCGTCAGAGTCGAGACTAACCCTTCAAGACACTTTATTAAAATCATGGAGCCAAGGAGGCATTATTCGTTTTGAACATGAATGAAAACGAACTTCACCTCACGTAGCAAACTTTAATTATATAAAGCTCAAGCCTAATTCTGATCCATCCCTAACCATTTTGGCCCCAAAAATCCCTAGCTGAATTCTTATGACTACACTCATCCATTATCAAAACAAAGATTGGCTCATTCATTCTTATTTCAAATTGAGCTTTGAGAGAACAAAACTTTTGACTCCAACATTCGATTGTGCTGAAAATTGAAACACGCAATCTTGTCATCAAAAGTACACACGCATTTGAAGAAGGGTATAATTAACTTATTAGTACTGGAAATCGTGATTCTTTTTATTTACCTCCCAATCCAGAAAAAATAGGGACTTTTAGTTTTAAGCTGAAACAAAACATCCCACAGATAATTGTATTTGTATTTCCCTCCTCAGAAGCTATGAGGATGCACGTAAACTCAAAAATACTTCTAAAACAAATAATGACTATCAAAATCTAGGAATTGTCATCAGTTCATAAGAAAATATGACATGATGAAAAGCTTAGACACAAAAAACACTTACGAAATGACCAATGATAACAAGTTTGAAGCGAACTTTCGTCACAAACGAGTAAGCCATGATTTACAACCACTGAAGGTGTTTCAGCCTCTGGTGCAAATGGGATGGTTGGTATCGTGAAATCTGGCAAATTGGGTTCTATTCCATCAAGAGGTATGAACTTCATGAAGTTCATAGTATGCATCCCAATATAAGGTACTGAAATCATTCTTGAAATGTTGAACGGTGGTTCTCGGAAACGTTTCCGATTTCTCTTTTAAGTGATTAGTGATTACTAGGGCTCCGATAAAATTTGGGGTCTTTTTTTGGCCAAAACTTTGCAGCTTTTAGCCCCAAAGTTGCAATGTTTTTTCTTAAAATTTGCTGTTTTCTGGGTTAAAAGTGTCACTTTTTTGGCATAAAATGTCAAATGTGGGCAAACATGTCTCAATTATGGGTGCAAGATGTGTGTTAAAATTTGTCTTTTCCCTAACCTTTGCCTTCCTTATGAAAATAGTTTTGATTTACACAAATTGTTCTAGACTTTAAAAAACTTTCCGTTCTTTACGAAGGTCCTGAAATAGTTCATGAAAATTATTTGATTCGAACAATTTCCCTCAGGATTTAAGTGATCGAGACCAAAAATGCCAAAAGATGCTGTCAGTTGCGAAATAAATGAAAAGTTGCTGAATTTGACAGAGATGGCCAAAAGTTGCAGTTTTTGGCGCAAGTCGCATTTTTTTTAACTTTGTCCAAGCCCTTGTAGATTGTTACCTTGTATGGGGCTTTTATCCTTGAGACGGTGGTCATCAATTATGATACCGTGTTCGTCGTCCAGTAATTTGTTTTCAAAGCAAACAATGGTTCCATTTTCAGCTTGGATTTGAGTGCAATTTTGATTCGAAGGATCTATGATGACTCCATGCCATTGGTCATCCAAAGCATCAGCCAATTGAAATTGGTTGATACAGGTGCTTGAGCATGGAGTGCAACTAAAGATAAGAAAGGAATCAAATCTCTCAACTGACTTATGGACTCTTTCAAAAAGGCTGTTTTTGGGGCGAGTTGTTAATGTATCGTTCTTCGTTCACAGTTGCAGATTTTCAAAAAAGTTGCAATCCAGTGTTAAAAAATGCTACCGTAATGTGGGCCTAATGCGTAACTTTTCTACTGGAATGTGTACGAAGGAGCCCAAGAATGAGTTACAATAGGCCTAAAATGTGTTAGATTTGTCTTGTTAGAGAACTTAAAACCTCCATAATTTATTACTGTTTCAGAGCTGAATCTTGCTCTGCACCAATAAACCCATTTTCAGTCAAAAAAAATTGAAGAGCTTGAGAAATATAACATTTACAAAGCTTTAAACTCAATTTCAAAAACATCAATAACGTTAAAAGACTCAGATTCTTTCAAAAATCGAAAATTTGTTATTTTGATCAAAAACACCAAGAATGCCAATTTTTGATACGTTATTTTTGTTAAAGATTGTTTGCACAGATCTGCCAACAGAGACTCTTTGGTAGGTCAAAAATCATAAAAAATGTTAATTTCATGCAATAATCCCATTCCAGTCCCATTTGTAGCAGTAATAAAAAATCCCCAACCCAACCAAAAAGAAATCGTTAGAGCTATTGTAAAAAATGACCATCCCAAAAGCTGTGGGACACCAGTAACAAAGTTCATGTCAAAAATAAAATTGTTGTGCATTTCTCCAACCGTACGGCAAAATTTCACCTTTTTGAAACAAGATGATATTTGGTACTAACGACATTAAAACTTGAAGTGAGAATAGATCCTAACATAAATTATGGACCAAATCAGCTTAAAAAAAACTTACAGAATTGTCTTATTCAGTCGAGCAAATCCTTTACACGCCAAGGACAATCTTTTGCCTACACTGGTATAAGTTTTACCGTGAGCAAAGCCATTCCAAAAAGAGCAGAACCATAAGAGTAAAAGATAAACTTTTGCCCTCCTCATCATTTCAGGGTGATGAGCCAATTAAGACCAGACGAGTCTGAAGCGTGCTTAATGATTGAATTTTTAATATCCAATGACTGTAGGCTTTGATGAAAACGAAACTTGTACCCTTGAGTTTTCTCTAATACAACAGGCCTGCTTTCTCGTTATAGTGGCGAAAAGGCTCCGACTCTAGCTCCGACAAGTGTTGAAAAATGTAACGTGCACAAAAAATTTGGCGATTTGGGTCACTTTCGAATTTTTTTTCGCAACAAATTTCTACTTTTGACGCTTTTGCCAAGCATCATCGAAATTAAGGGGAAAAACTGCATAAATTCCGGAAAATAATTACCAGAATATTTAAGCTTGTTTTCGCAGTATCAGAATGAAGCAAGTTTGAATGCTAGAGTTGTCAAAAAACGTAACTCTATTTATGTACTATCAACTGTCGATTTTTGCATAATCGTCATATTTGTGGCCGAATTTGACATACTTTAGGCCGGCTCTGACATATTTTAGTTAAAATGGAGACATTCGGGGCAATAAATGTAACTCTTTTAGCACCATTTGATGATTTGAATGCAACTGTGGAACGAAAAAATGCGCCTTTAGGGCAAAAAAAAGGTAGCTTTATCCGAGCCCTAGTTGTAAAATATAAATGAAGTCATATTGACCTGACTTCTAGGCTTGAAATTAAAACTGTAGAAAAAGTACATATTCGAGATTTGGTTCTATGGTGAAAACGTTTGCCTGGATATTTATTTTGTTTACTCGGTGTCAGAAAGCAATTTCGCAGCAATGATCGATGAAGGCTTTAAACGCTCCAATAACAAGCTTTAATTAATACCTCAACCTCGGGAATGATCGCAGGTTTGCCCATTAGATTGTTAAAGCCGTGACCACTGCAAGTAAATCAATGCCACGGGCCACTAATCCGGGATTCAAACCAGCGAAACCCGGAGTATTTAGTAGGTCAGATGTTTTGTGTATTCCAAGGTGTGCTAGCAAAGTTGACTTCGAGGCAACTTCAAGGCAGTTTCAGCCGTTTTGTTGATAGCATAAGCTTTCTTGAATCAGAAGTACACCAAGCAACTCATGAAAAAGAGAAGTGTACCACTGGTGCCAAGGTGCAACAAGTAGATACCTCAACAACAATCCAACGCTAGTCATATGTTTAGCATGCACAAACATGTGCTAGTTCCATTGACTTCAAGTAAGCTTCTAGCAAGCTGGGTCGTTATTTGGGCTTAGCATCAGGTTCAATTGATGAGAGGTTCTCCGAGAAGCATGCCTAGGGAGGAGCATTCCAACGTTGTGGAAGCACTCCCATTTGAATACTTCAACTCTGATCAATCGAACTGCAAGCGAACTTCCTTCCAGTGTTTCCTTAAATTAGCTGCCAAAATTTGCATGCTCCTGTGAGATCAATCAATGTTTTGAGTTGAATGGAGTAATATGAAATAAAGAAGGAGAAATGTGGAATAGCTGAATCAGCGGGCAATTAGTGTTTCGAGAGGATGAATTTACGATCATAGATGTAGAGGCACTTCTAGGTTGGAATGAGAGACTTACTTTTCAAAATGGCAGCTGTCTCAACAAAACCAGCCAATTGAACTACGAAGTGTACTTACAACTACACTTTCTAGAGTTGCCATCAAAACATATGCTCACACCATTTACTTGAACTGGACGATTCATATTGCGTTTGGCACGATTTGTCAAAATTGCACCCAACAAACTATCAGAGTGCCACAAGTTCAAATTGAATTAGTATATGAAATCACTGAATGCGAATTGGTTGGGTGGCAGAAATCTTCAAAGGAGCTGTGTTTATAAAGTTAATGAAAAGTTTACTCTCAAGTAGACTTTGTAGCATACCTTCAAGTAAACTAGCAAGCATTCCAAGACCAATACAACCAAAACATATGACCTATTGTCTGGAGTTGAAAAGCTTGTAACAAAAGGTTTCAAGAAGTAGAGCATTTTTCAGCTGATTTTTAGGGCGCACATCAAAAGCAAATGCAATCTTTATTCTTTATTGTGCTTGTTTGCCCTCGGTTTGGTATGATTCACTAAATTGTTGTGATGGGTTTCGAGTTGGGAGTGTTGCCGTTTTTGACTCGAAGTTCAATTGCTTTTCAAATAGGCAGGCTGTATTAAACTTTTTGACCAACGATCCAAACAAGGTCAAATACGGCAACACTCGAGTTCGAATTCGATCATAGTTATTGCTGATGCACATCGATTTGGCAGTGCTGCCATATTTTACCGGGAGATTTAATCTCTTCCCCTTTGAGTAGTCAAGTTGTGGTAAGCTTTTTGACCCTAAAGGACCAAAATGGCAAAACTATGACAAAAATCCAACTCGAAATACATCAGTACTAAATTGGAAACGCTACCAACCCCCTTTCCTATTTGTAAATGGTCACCTGGGACCGAGTAGATTATCCTGAATTCATTATTTTCTAAAAAACACTCAACACTTTTGGCAACAAATTTTAATTGACTTGATAATTAATCTCCTTCAACAAAATTTGTTTCAATGCTTTTTTCGGACAATGGTAAAAATATATCAGACCAAATCATTTCGTTCTAACACTTGCAGAACTATAAGAAAATTATTGGGCTTTGAGCAATTCCGAGACAAGAAAAATCTTCGTAGCCTACGCAACCTACAATTCCTTTATGGCCTTAATTTTAAAAATGCCTTCATCGGCATATTTTTCCAAATTATTTACCGAATAGAAGTTTCTAAAAATGCATTTTCAAAGAAAGGGGTAATTACCTGTTGCTCAAAAAATTGCGATATAAGGTCGGTTGTTGAGGTAGTTTGGAAGTATAGTAGAAGCACACCTAGAAGCATGAAAGGAGCACATGACGCGCAGTAGAAATAATCATGCTCGATCAAGTTTCGCTACATAAGCTGCGATTGAAAAACGCAGCTGCTTTTGAAAAACACAGCTTATGTAGCGAAACTTGATCGAGCATGGTTATTTCTACTGCGCGTCATGTGCTTCTTTTATGCTTCTAGGTGTGCTTCTACTATACTTCCAAACTACCTCAACAACCGACCTATCATTCAGAAAAACCGTTTCTCCTTTACGCAAAAGTCCAATAGGTTCTCAAAAGTGGAAGCATTGCAATTTTGAAACATCTCTTATCCAGAAGGATTTTGGTCTTGATTCCGATAGTGGTAAAAAGGAATGGAGAAATGTTTTCTCTTTGTTGGAAAAGACATGTTTACTGTTATTGCAATGTTTTTACTTGTGAAAGGAGGAAGGAAGTCGAAGAATACTTCAAACATTCTTTACACAACACGTTCGGTTTTGTGGCGGTCCCTAATTTTCCATTTTAAAACATCCAATGTTTGACACCGACAATGTATTGTTATTTTTGTCGCTGCTTAGTATTGCGTTGTTGAGGACTGGCAGTCAAATTCGAATCAATTTATTCAATACCATCTCATATGGTGCCATTTGAATAAAGTGGCTTTTGAACAAAACATTTCAAACTGAACACAAGTGGACAAGCAAATATCCGTTGTGTTCCAATAACGTGGGGGCTCGACTAAAATACTATTGCTCCCACACAATACAATGGCCGTGCAGAACATGATATTGGTACATTTATTAGAAGACCCATGAATTTTAAACTAATAGAACGAACAAGTTAAACGAAAAGTGTTGCAGTAGGTACTCTTTAAAAAAAACGTGAGGCATGTTTAATGAAGACTTTTTAGAAGGCATTGATTGGGGCGGGTAAACAGAAGCGGGTCAAGGGACTTCAAGCTAAAGCCTCTCAATCGTGAACTACGCCATCTAGAGTTACAACCCCTTTTTCTAACGTTTGGCTCGTCAATTCGATATTCCTTTACAGACCTGTGATGTAATTGTAATTGAAATTACATTTTCGTAATTGCAATTACATTTCCAAGTTGTAGTTAATTTCATTTGTGCCCATGCAAATGACATTTTTCAAAATTAAATTATCAATAAAGTTAAAAACATGCATAAATTAAATTAGATATATCACAGAAGGGTTAACATACATATCGCAATATTAAACTGGAAATAATTTGAGTGGTTTGACTAGAAAGACCAGACATCACGTGGGCTCTGACGGCCATGGCATTGGTTCATCCCACGTCTTGGCAGGGGCTCCAGACGGACCATCCACTGCGTCTACGGGCCTTCCGCTGCACCCACGGGTGGATCGCTGCAACCGCGGGCCGTCCATTGCACCACCATGACGTCGGCTGCATCCATGGCCATCCCGCTGCACCACGTCCACCCGCTGCATCCACGGCCCTCCCGCACGCATCACGGACCAACGTCTCCCCGACCAAGTGGAGGGAGAAGGGCGAGGTCCTTTCGCCAATACGGCGCCTACTATCGGCTGCGCCATCTAGTATCGCCGAGTGTTGGTGAATAACTAGATGTTTTATTCAGAAAGGGCAAGGTTTATATACAAGAATATATATGACTAGCGAGAGCACGAGCAACCATGAGAGATTAGACCGGGAATACTACAAGATTAAAGCTAATTTTTTCCCAGTTTAATCACATAAGACCAATTACATTGATGGGAGTCCTAAAAGGTTGAAATCAGATTGATTCCCATCACTAGTTGTGGGTAGTCCTCCTGAGGATTTTGTGTGATTGTGTTAGCTAATATTTTTCTGTCAATCCAGTTTGACAAGTCCAAAGACACACATTTCTTTTAAAACTTCGGTCCCTTTGTCCGCTTTTGGTGCAGCTCCCAACATTTTGATTTCATGGAATTATCGTAAATGGTGATCTGACGAATGGAGCAAATGTTTAGACAGGCCTTTCAAATGAAATTGATTGGTCGATATGAATTGATCGTTTGAATAGTAGAGAACGAAGACACGATAAGCAAAGATAAATTGGAACCGATATGAATATCATGAAACTGCATTTTCCTTTCGCCATTGTTTCTTACTACGTCTTATTGGAAATATGGGCCACGCGGGACCGAACTTTCGAATTTGCTAGCAATAGAATGGATCCATGAAAAATATTGGGATTATAAATATGACTTACGGTAGTCGTCAAACATGATTCCGTAGTTGAGACGATGGCTGGCATGGAACAACTTCAAAAATTCTTGTCAAGAAATCCAACTTTGCGACAATTTCTAAGTTTTTTTCGCATCATGATCATCTTAGGTTGTTTGGGATTCGTTTGCGTTGGCTGGACGAGATCTTGTGAGTGAAAAAACAGTCAAAATTTTCATGTATGAAGGATTTCAACCCAAGCGTAAATAATTCACCAAAAGATGGTGCAGAATCATGTGTGCCCTAAGTTTACACATAGGCATATTAATTAGAGATTTCTCAATTTTAACGGCTCCCAAAAATACCCTCAGAAAGGGATTACCTCGAGTTATTCTTAAATGCAGTGCTTCATGGTGAAACGCATAAAGTGCGCTTTGGTGTGTGTACCACATTTATCCTTGAAGTTTGCTACTCAGAGTCAATCCACAGAAACAGCCTGAGTCATTTGGAGGTCACGGATCAAACTACTGTCACCGTGGTCTGCTTGCTTAGCTAGAACTGATTAGTCTGTGGTTCACTAGACTTTTGTCTTTACTTGCTCTCAACTTCCCCGTTTGATATGGGCGTCTATTTTAAGCTTGGGCTAAAATCCTTCTATCATTTTGGTTCGATTGATTGATTTCGTTATTAATACTTTTGGAACATATTGTGAACAGGCTACTTTAAGTTTTCAGGGTTGATATCAGATTAAAAATTCAGGCATTAGTTCAAAACTGTCATGAACTTTTACGGGCTCTTTGGGTTCAAAAAACACTGTGCCACCAAGTATGAAAATAAACCGTCCTTAAAGTTTTTAGCCGTCAAAAATGTAGCTCAAAATTGGTATCGTTCGTATTCTTTTGATAACAAATTATGTACTTCAGGACGGATTTAAAAATGACACTTTTTTCAATCAATGTGTAAATGTGAGGTTTTTGCAAGGAACATATTGTTCCGTTGAATATCCTACATACTGATTGGACCGAAGGTGTACTTTCAAACTAATCCTGGCTTAAGTCATCACTATCCGATGATTTCAGTGATCAAATACGTCTCTGGCCAAACATCCATTAGCAACATAGTCAATGAGACCAATGCATATCGCTTCCCATCGGTCACGTTTTGTCCAAAGTTTAAAGGATATGCTGATCTGGTGAAAGAATTGGACAAGAAGGCCAACGAAACAGGCAAGGAGACAATCGAACAAATTGGCTATGAAGAAATTGTGGAGAACCTGACATTAACGAGGGATGAGTTTCTTACGTTCTTCACTCATCCACCAGGAAAGACAGGCAATCCTGCTTTGGGTAAGTCAAGAATACTTCAATCTTACAGAATGCCACTTACGGCTAACTTACTACAATTAAAATTCAACGGAACATTCAGTGCACTGCAATAACCTCTCATTTTAACAAAATGGCAGGCCTTAAGCTGTATTTCTGTAATTCGTCCTGACAGTCCTCGGGTAAGTTCGTCCTCCAGTTTCATCTAAAATGATTGACAGTGACGTTATTTCGGGCTTAGGGCATCACATCAGCATCTAGCACCATTTCATCACTTTTTGACCTTTTTTGTCAAAGAGTGTTTTATTTGTACTAAGGAATTTTCTAGGGCCTATTATTTTGGTTCAAAGTTATAAAACAAGGCTCCAACTAAAAAGTAAACGAACTGATTTTTCATAAATTCAAAGCTTTCTTTTGTATTTTTTTCTGAGCCCCTTATATTTCAGGTTTGGACGTGTTGACAAACGACTCTCTTTGGGAGACCTCTATTCCACATCCCAGTGCCAGTGGCCAATGCCACACTTACAACTCTCATTTCGAATCATATGCTTCAAAGTGGTATGGCGTGCGATTTGGAATCAAGTTGCCCAAATCTGAAAATCTCTCCTCGGAGGCTAAAATAGCTAGATTGCAGGACCTCAAAATCTTTATTCATGACCCTGGCCAGTTTATGTTCTATGAAGAGGATGACCGACCGCATTCGCATAAGCTGGATATGTCATGGTTCCGATTGGGACAAGAAAATAGCTTGTCGATCAAGTTCTCTCGATTTACGGCCTTGACCAAGAAGGATCGGGTTTGCACAGATGACATTACCGATTACGGTTTTAGAGATTGCGTCAAGCACAGGTTCAATACATGGTATGTCTTTAGAATTAACGTTATAGCTTATTTTCCCGGTGATTGTTTTTCATGGTTTTAATGCATTTTTAGACTTTTGTGTGCGTAATACAAGAGAAATTAATTTCTTTTAACAAAATACGATGACGATGTTTTTTAAACCAGTGTACTTTCCTTTAGAGCAAAGGTCGGTAACCACTTAGGGGTCAAGACCCACAAATTTGTTTACATGTTGTCAGGGGCCCACCAAACAGACATAGGTATGTTCAGGCGCCAGCAAATTAACGATTAAAGAGCTTTTGGCGCATGAGTACAGTACTATAGATGTCTCACGGGCCCATTATTTTGGATTATCCCCATAGCTCCTAGGCTCGTCAAAGGCTACCCTTGGGCTCACATGTGGGCCTCGGCCCACCGGTTGCCTAACCCTGCTCTAAAGTCAACTGAATTCAGAGATTTTTTAACATTCAAAAGGAAAATACGATTTCTCCCGGCAGCTTCAATCCAATCCCCAAGGGGATTCGAACCTACGCCGTCTGAGGAAGCACTTACACTCGGCTCTTTTAAGAACGCGCTGATACACGTGGCTCGATTAAATTTACTTGCTCAATTAAATTGTTATGAATATCCCACAAACACGATCATCAACCCGAAAACCGAGATCGAAGAAATCAAACTAATTGAAGCTTGACGGGTTGTTTTAAGTTAGTGTCCAACGGGCTTTGATGGTGAATTGTTAAACAAAAATTGTGAATAAAAAATGCGCTGAAAATTCTTGCAGCTCAAAATCCAGACGTATTAGCCCTAACGTACTCTAAAAGGATGAATGTTTTTGGAAATATATCATTCGTGAGGATGCCTAAATAAACTGTATTTTTCAATGAAATCATAAACGTTATGTGTGTAAAGAGAAATTCTTATTTTGGTATGCAGCTATGATTCGTGAGAAACCCTTACATGGCGTTTCGGTTTATTTACCATGTTATCTGGAATTTCAACTATTTGTCAGAAATCTGCAATTACAATGGGTTGAAATTCCCGTCAAAAGTCACTCATGCTTTAACATTACAGGCGAAAATGCCAACCTCCATGGGAACAGGATGTAACCTCAACCATTCCGAGTTGCTCGAATATCAGGAACATCTCAAACCTCTTCAGTACCAAAACCACCGAGGCCGACCAAGACTTAAACCAGCACTTTTTCTCAACTTTGAGTCTCTCCCAACATACTGAATGTCCTCTCCCATGTACCGTGTCCATGTTTGATATTCACTACTCTTCCTATCCTCCTCCAGATTGGCATAAATGGATGGACAATGGAGCGGATTGGATTGTGTATCTGTGGTTTAAGAACTATAAATTCCAATATGACACAGAATACGTAGTTTGTGATTACACCTGTCTGATTGGAGAGATTGGAGGAAACTTGGGCTTCTTCTTAGGAGGCTCTGTTTTGGCTTATATGAACACAATAGTTAAGCCTTTGCTTGAGACCAAAACTCCGTAAAGAATATTTTATTTTCTTGATATTAAGCCCCAAAACGATTTCGCAATAAACGCACCACAAAATTATCCTCAATCTAGTTACTTCTTTCTAGCATGAGAGATTTCCTAATTACCAATGTTCTAACTACTAACTATATTTGGAAAATATGTATTTACCACAAGTGTCACTCGGACAGGGATAATTGACAGTCTTGAAAAGCACCCTCAGTGAGGCGCGAATTCGGGTCGTTTTGATGGGACGCTCGAATGCTCACTATGAGCTACAGATTAATGAGAAATCTCTATGCTATATTTAAAATAGTATTGCAGTGTTGTGTTTTTGGGATCACGCAACCTCTGGGCCCAGGGGCTATTTTTACAAATAAGAGCGTGGCCAGACCTGCGAATCAGGAACAACATTGTAAAAACTGTCCTTAAATCCGCAAGTTCTTCATTATCCAAAAAATGTAATTTCTTAACGGTTTGAATTGTGAGAGCAACCTAAAATCAATTGGTAGACAAAGAGAGATCCACAAAAAAGTTGGAATGAAATGGGTTTCATGTACTTGCATGCACTCAACGTCTTGAACTGCGAGAGTCTTAATATCCACCCCATTTCAAAGTCAACAACTTGCAATAGAAATGTAACATTTGCTGTGGGCCAAATACTTCTTAACCACTCACCAATTCATTGCTCAATTCAGTGTCAATGGTCGAGGTCAGTACAGACGCCAGCGAGCTAGGACGCCGGTCGGTCAACCTGAATAAAGCTATCAGGAAATGGGTCAACGTTGGGAACCCCAGAATAAGTTGGAAATCGTTGAACATTTTCCTAGAAAAAGGTTAATTGAAGCCCCTCTGATGGCACAATAACATTTGAAAAAAATCTGGTTTTCCAGTGGTGTAACTCAGGGGTGTGCAAACCCTGGCCCGGGGGCCAAGCGTGGCCCGCGAGCTGATTTCACGTGGCCCGTGAGAGGATCTGTCATTTTCAATAAACTGGCCGCAGCATGATTTTGGCACAGCCCGTGAAATTTATACAAGTAATTATTTGCTGTTTTGGATGGTGTGGCCCGCGTACGCCAACGGTTCGGCCAATTTGACCCACTGCTTAATAAGTTTGCACACCCCTGGTGTAACTTATTTCCTTGTGCTTCTTTGTGTCCTTGAATGACCTTTTCTTGTTTACACCAAAGATCTAGAACCCACCAAAATTGAGCGGGAGGTTCAGTGTCAGTACCAGAGGAAATTGGTGGGGAGAGGTATCGCTTCTCGGCCTTTTGGCTAAGATCAAAGTGTAGTATCTGTTCTTATCAGCTTAATATCTGATACGAGGACCATGTGTCCTCTTCGATATTAAACTTATTTTTAGAAGGGGATGAGAAGTGGGAGCTTGCTCCCCTCTCATCACGGGTTGACCTTGTATTGCAGTATCACAAGGCTCGGCCCACTATCCCTCATGCCTGTTATAATCTTACATTACCATTACTTTAATCATGACAGTGAATGAAGGGTGGTAACTTGACACATTGCACTGTCTGTGTATCTTCTCAGTCATTGATAAAGCAGCTACTGGTTGGGCTGTGTCACCTACAGAGGGATAACAACACACACACCTGTTCCTATTAGTTACATGAAACAAAAGATGGTCACAAAAACGCACAAAATGGTGATAAATTTTTCACAAATCAGGCACATTACGAAATCGTGACGTCACATATGCATTAGAACTTCTATCTAGCTAAAGCATGGAGTGAATGGTCCAAAGATATGTGATGATTTAGGGGCGGAAAGATATGTAGTTCTTGGAGGCCAAAAAACACTCTTTTATGTGGTGAAAATGCCGTTTTATGTGATAAAGAGTGAGAATGGTGTAATTTTGAAATAGCTAAAAGGGGGCCAGAAAATGTGGGGTTGGCCTTTGGATCTTCTCAATAATTTCAGCGTCCTTCCTCAAGGTTTGGGCTCCACACTTGCCAGCTGGACAGGGACAATGTACAGGCTGAAAGGAAAGATGGGAAAGGTTTGAATTAGAAGGTGTCCCCGGATTAGAAGTACCTTGGGTCCCTCCCTCACTCTAATTGGTCAATTTATACCTTGCGTCAGTGTGACTTGATGCAGCATGTCTTGAAAGCTTTTGTACCGGGAAAATTGCCATTAAATGGCTTTCAATCCAATCAATCAATGTTTGTGTGAAATACCAATTTCAACTTTCTGTGGCATTTTTTTCTTTCCCCCAAAAACATCAATTTAAAAATTACAAGTGATTGTTACCTATCACTCAGCCAGTGATTGTATGCACTACTGATGTGTTTCGAGTTGGATTGTTGGCAGAGTTTTGCCATTTTGGTTTTTAGTTTGGGTCAAAAAGCTGACCAAAACTAAATTTTTCAACATGCAAAAGACCTTATCTGCAATAAAATATGGCAGCACTGCAAACTCGAAATCCATATGTATTAGTGATGTGTAGGGCTGCATATTTTAGGTTTTACATAAAAACCTAGGTTTTAACTTTAAACGCCTACTTTGGACAATCTTTACCTAATCCTAAGTTTTCAACGTAATGTTAATTTTTTCTCGATTTTTTGGCAATTTTTACCTAAAACTAAGTTTTCAACCGAATATTCACTTTTTTCTTATCCTAAAGTCATTTTCACAATAAGGTTCCCTACCCCAGTGTCTTCAAAAAAAAATCACAAGAACAAAGGAAGAAAGAAGAGGAGTGGGAGCCACAATGATTTTCATCCCATCAACTTGCCAAATCAGATTTGCCAGGTGGTTTCAGACTGACATTGAAAACAGTTGTTTGAAATACTGCCAATTATGGGTGCTCATTGTCATTTTTAAAGTCACATACTTTCACATTTTGCCACATTTGAGCAAAAAAAATTCTCGTTTGCAATCATTTTGTCTTGTTTGTTGTTGGGCACAAATTTTCGATCTCTTTTTTATGTGGAAAAATTTCCGAGCTCGTCTTTTAGGTCAAAAATATTCGATCTCGTTTGTAGATCAAAAATTTCCGATCTCCTTTTTTTGGTCGACAATTTTTTTATCTCGTTTTTGGTCGATTTTTTTTGCCAGCCCTTCCACTTTCTGCCATATTCTGCCACTTTACAAATTTCATTGCCACACACTTTTCTGTACTGCCATTTTCTGCCACTTTCCCCCACTGCCAAAAAAAATTTCACTGCCTCTGTCTCTGCTTAAGTGCTTTTACTCCTGAAAGAGTACACTGCTGTAGAGCAATAAATTAAAAGGCTAAATTTGGTCTGAAATGCCCCTGAAAAAGGTGTAATTTATTCAACCTAAAAAAACTAAAACATAATTTAAGACAACCTAATCATGTCATAATTTGTCCAAAAAAGTTAACCCAAAATATTCAGCCCTAGTGATGTGTTGCGAACCAGGAGTGCTGACAGTTTTGACTCGAAGGTTTGTCACTGTTAAAAAGGGTTCACTGTTGTAGTGAACTTTTTGAAAAGACCTACACAGGTCTTGTTTAGGTAATTTGGCAACACTCAAACTAGTTCAATTTCGAGTTCTACCAGTAGTCACACTTATGGATTTCGAGTTGGCAGTGCTGCCATTCATTTTTTATGGTAGGTCTATTGCCTGTTGAAAAGTTTTGATGTGGTCAGATTTTGACCCAAAAACCAAAAAGGCAAAACACAGCCAAAAATCCAACTGAAACACATCAGAAATATATATATATATATATACCTATTGATGGAACTTGAAATCGAACTAGTTCGAGTGTTGCCAAATTGGTCCCTGTTTAGGTCTTTTCAAAAAGTTCTATACAACTGCCCTTTTTAACAGCGATAAAGGACAAAAATTTCATTAATTTATCTATGTAAATAAGATTTAGAAGGCTAAAGGGATTTTTTGGGGGATGAAGGCTTCCAATTCCAACCTTTAGGATTTTAGTCTCATACAAACAGATTCCTCAGATATCCCAAGTTCTTTGTCTTGAATTACTGCTTGGTTTTTGGGATAACTCAAGGACATCTTTAGATATGGACAAATGTCGCAACTTTTTGTTATGACCATCCTTGGTCACAGCTACTAAGGCACGCTGCCAATTCAGCCTGATTTTACCAACAGCCTAGAAGGACAGTTTTCGGTTGTATTGGAAACAGTTGGAAAGCAGATGAGCAGCTTCCTCCTTTTTTTGAGCGTGATCAAACTTGAACTCGAAGATCGAAAAAAGTGCTTTTGATTAAGGGGAGAGGAAATACAAATATACAAAAACGAAATATGTTTAAAGCAAGTTTTCAGTGGCAGTTTTAGTTATTGCTAAGTTTTAAAGTTGAAATTTGACCAACAAGATCCAGACAATGAATACCATTTCTTATTTGAACATATTTTAAGCCCACTTGATCATCACCCTGGGTGACCAAGACTAGTCATAACAAAGCTTCGACCTCAATCCATTATTTTTCGAAATCCTTGGATAACTCAAGAGGTGCAACTAACTCATGTTTTCACCAAAGAAACAACTGAACGGTTGTTTAGAATTCTGAATTCTGATTTCAGAATTTTGAACTACATTTGAACTACATTTTTTCTAGAGCCCAACTTGTTCTTATTTATTTAATTCCAGTTAGTTGGAATGATGCAACAGAAATGCAACAGGCTGTTTTGCATTGGTTTCATCAATTTCCTCATCGGAAATATGTGGATAAATTGATGAAAGGCAGAGTCTCAAAACTTGATGTAGGTTTGTGCATGAGGTAGGTGAAAATGGAAGTGTAATTTGCAACTGAAAAATCACAACTACATGCGCCAAAATGTAATGACTTGCAATTACTTTGGGTTCAAATGCAATTGTCCCTGTACATCCCAATAATAATGGCAGCAAAAGGTCGGCCAATGTTTAGAATTCCAAACGTGTAAAACATAGTTTTGACAATGGTGTGCGAATCCTAAAACTTTTTTTCAACATTTCAAAAATAACAATGAATAGATTATTCATTTTTGAAAAGGGCCCATTCTTGGCCAAAAACTTTCAAGCCGCTCACCAATTCATTGCTCAATTCAGTGTCAATGGTCGACGTCAGTATAGACGCCAGCGAGCTAGGACGCCAGTCAATCAACCTGAGTGAAGAGCTAGCTCGAAATGGGTCAACGTTGGGAACCACAGAATAAGTTGGAAATCGTTTAACAATTTCCTAGAAAATGGGATGAATTGAAGGCCCTCTGATGGCACAATAACAATTGAAAAAAATCTAATTTTCCAGTGCATGTAATATATTTCCTCCCACAGCTTCTTGTGTCCTTGAGTGACCTTTCCTTGTTTTTGGCCGAGGATCTAAAAGTCACCAAAATTGAGCGGGAGGTTCAGTGTCAGTGCTAGAGGAGATTAGTGGAAAAGGTATCGCTTCTCGGCCTTTTGGCTAAGATCAAAGTGTAGTATCTGTTCTTATCAGCTTAATATCTGATACGAGGACCATGTGTCCTCTTCGATATTAAACTTATCTTTAGAAGGGGGATGAGATGATTTTAATCTTCTAGTCTTTTATGCACACGACAAAGCACAATCGATTTTTGCTAGTTAAATATCATTACCACATTTTTGAGCCAAAATATTTTCCTCAAAAGTATTCTAAATTCAGTGATTGCTAAACAGTAGCACTGAAGTGGGAAAGTATTCTCAGTGGAATTTTTCTGCCTGAGTGTTTTTCAAGTGTTTTAGATATTATTTTATGAGACATCAAATGTCGAGGCAACAATAAACCAGACAGTTTTTCTCAATCAAAACAAAATGATGACCAAAGTCGTTAAAAATGTCGTAGTAGTGATAAAATGAAAAATATGTATGAAAATTAACTTTGTGCCTTGTAGTGAATTACAATTACATTTATATTAGCATCAATCTTATATATTATATATATTATCTCAAGCCACAAATGCGTAATCAAACTCGCAAAATTGTTCCAGTTTTTGTTGGTTTGGAACAGATTCATGACTTTTAGGTCGCAAGAGGGGGTCACTTGTTAGTTGTTTGATAAGCATAACTATTTGCCAAATTTAACAGCACCTGTCAACCTGTCAAACTTGTCTAGCCAGTTCATTTCATTCAGATTTCTAGTAGCAACTAGTAATGGAAAAATCCATTCATTCTTTCTATCTTTCTCAAGGGAGGTTGTTAGCTTTAGGTTTGACATCATCCCTTACATAGTACAGTCGAATCTCGTTTTAAGAAACTTTTCTGTTAGCGGCAAAATATTGCTTATTTCGAGATCTTTCTGATATCGAGACTCAAGAAAATTGGCTCAAGAAACGATAAAAGATACAAGGAAACTACCTGACCTCACCTTTATATAACCTTATAAGCTTACTTTTATTACAACAAAATCCGACAATGACTTAAAAATTCAGCTTTTAAAATATAGTTATTAAAACACACAAATTTACATTACAAGTGCATGCATTTGTATCTCTATTACAAAGCTTCAGAAATTGTTTCAATCTCAATTTGACAGAAAAAATGAAAGAAGAAAGTACAATGTTGTCATCATGATTTATAAATTATCTAACCTATACAGGGACAAACATCTTTTCAAAAAAATTGAGTCTTCCAGGCTTTCATACTGACGAAGTTTTTTCGCTATTTTTTGGAAAATCTCAACAAAAAATCTTCAATTCTCAGTTTGACCTTAAATTACTTCAAATTTGAGAGGTTTTCTTGGGTTCACATGACACTTCCTTGGATTGCTTATTTTTCCCTAGGTTTTGCATTGGCAGACACACATTTTTTTTTCACTCTCAAGCATTGCAAATTTGTTGGCAAAATGAGCTTATGTTGGACAATTTTTTTCGATTTTAGGGTTCAAAATGCAATTTTTCGTTATTTTGGCTGAAACTTGAAAAGGACAGGGTGTTTTTTCAAAAGAGGCGCAAGGCGCGAGAGCCCAAAAAAGTGCGCAAAAGGCACCCTAAAAAGCGTAAAGTTTGCCCAAAAACGCCAATTATGGAAGCACTGCATCAATCCTCTTAGGAATGCTTCGTTTAGTTTTGTTTTGTGCTGTGATCAAGTTATGTTTTGTGCTGTGATCAATTTAAGCAAGTCTCATGTAGTAAAATTTTGGTCAGCACAGAAAAGTTTCTTATATCGCGAAAGTTTCTTAAACTGAGATTCCTTATGTTGAGATTCGACTGTACACCATCTTGAAAAATCAGGAAGCAAGTTCCTTTAACAAAGCGTCCCTGATCCAAAGACGAATAAAGCAAGGGGTGCCACTTTCGTTCTCCTTCAGAAGAAAGCTTACTTCCTTATAGCATTCAATCGACAAATGATAATGAAAATGATTGGTGGTTGCATTTTTCCATTGAGTTCTATTAATATTAGGAGTGTAAGCCTAAAAGTGTGTCTCCTGTCGCCAGTTGTTCAGCGGACAAAAGTGTGGGAACATTTGAAGTGTGTGACCAGGCAAATGTCAACCTTGCAATTGATGAATCAGAGGTGAAATTGAGTAATGTTTTTGAGTCATTTTTTACTATTGCAAGTGGGCTCATGAAGGAACTGAAGACGTCACGAGGTGACCATGCCTTGGATTTGAAAGTTCAGAAAGAACACAAATTTAAGCTTTTGCGATATGTAAGGTTGATCCAACACATACATGAACAAAAAATAACTTTTGGCTTCAAGAACGAGTTTAAAAAAGTTGGTTGGAAAGCAAATTCCGCCCTGTTTGCCAAATAAGCCAGACTAAAACTTGCACGCTATCTAGTGATTATGATTGATCTAAGGTCCTGCTATAGAACACTATTCAAGAAGAGAACGTCAATTCCATCGGACATCACAAAACCCATAAAGAAACATTTCTGAATCAACCAATTAGCCCTCGATCTGATGACATCAAGTGTTTGCCTAAAACCGGAGTGGCAGCTACAGATATTTCATACTTATTTCAGAGTGATGGAACAACAAATTCTGTGACGTTTCATCAAGATTTTTCAATTACGCTACAAAGCAACAAACACCCTATAACAACAAAACTTGGATCTAATTTGGAACACCGAATGTAAAATGAATCAGAGCCAACACAAAAGTCTCAGCAGAAATAAGATTCTGACACCTTTGCAATTAAAAAAAATATGTGGAAATGGTCACGTTGGGCCCATGGAAGAAATTGCGGTCGGATCGGAATTATGAGATAAGTCCGAGGTTTGGTGATTGCTTCATTTTGAAGTTCAAATTCAAACGTTCATGATTGATACATATGATCATTTTTTTCTCATGACTTCAAGTTAACCATTGTAGATTCCAAATCAATCACGATTGGAGGACTGCTTTCGGCAGAACTCATTTCCTAGGAAGAAATCGCTGTTTCATTGAAGTAAAAATGTCCTCAGTTTTTTATGTACTGTCAGCATGACGCAATCAGTGATTTTCAAAAACTCAAATACCATATAAATCATTTCTTGAAGTCCAGAATCAAGATGTTTTATTGATTCATATCATGCAAAGGGAACCAAGAAATAGATCTTTTGAAAAAATGTAAGAAATAATAGTTTTTTTACATTCTAAAATATGACGACGCAACACTATTAGAATAAAGTTCATCACACTGGGGAAAAAGCACCTCTTTCAAAGCGGCCCAGTCCTTATTAGCAACATGGGGGCAATGAGTTTTGTATATCCTGATCCAGTGAGTTGGTCTTCGTGGGGTTGGTGAACAACACAAAAATAAATTGCAACAAGCCGGATTTTATTAGTGATGGGTTTCGAGTTGGGAGTGTTGTCACTTTTTACTCGAAGTGTAATTGCTGTTAAAAAGGCGGGTTGTGATTAACTTTTTAACGAAAGTCCTAAAAAGGGCCCAATATGGCAACACTTGAACTAAATTGAGTTCCAGTTCCATCGGTCGTTATAAAAAATGAATTTCGAGTTGGCAGTGCTATTGTACTCATTTGAAACACACTAATAAGTCATTTTGGACCCCCTTCATTAAGGTTCTAGGCCCTTTAGTTTCTCAAAAGTTGCTATCTTGGTCTCATATTTTGGGAAATTTGTTCAGCTTAGAGGGTACTTGTGCATCCTTTTGGGAACGGCGAGCAGTTGCGAGCCAAATCAACTAGATGGCGTTGGATAAGATCGTACTCTTTCTAATAAAGAGCTCTAGTTTGGTCGTCCTCACAGAGTTCCAAGAGAGGCGACCCTAGGACAGACAGGGCTAACATTTTGTTGGACAATTTTCAGGCCCCAACTGACCTTTGGCTGAGGCGTTTTACAAGCGGTTGTGCCTAAACAAGTACGTTTGTAGGGTTGAAGTCATGGTCACTTGTTCCGCCTTAAAATGTCCCAATTGGTCAGGGCCTGTCAAGAATAACCCGTCAGACCAGAGGCATGATTCTGCACGTTAACTTCACATAATTTAATCGCAACATTTCACAACGAACACAACTATGGCATGAAGGAAAATGTGTTTTTTTGGGCGCAAATTAAGTAATAATCTTCGGAAATATCAAGTTTTCACGTGCAACCTTTGCTCTTCAAGAGCTGTAACTCGTCTAATAAAAGTTTCCTAATATCCGCCCAGTGTCTTGACTCAATTGAAGCAGGACTGATGAAGTGTTTCTCACTCGACCATATCAAACTTAAAATATTTTGAAGCATAGGCATGAAGTTAAAAAATTCAGCAGGCTTTCAAGATGTATCAGCAAGACGAAATATCATGCACAATATTTCATAGAAACTGGAATCGTTAGGCTTTTGTGAAAGGAAGAAACCGAGCTTTGGCCAAATTTTGATTAAAGTTAATTTGGCCTTAATTGCAAAACTGATCGGAGGGCTCCGGTAATGAACCTTATGTCGGTATTGGCAGAGATCACCCTTCGATCACATCTTCCGAAGTCTGAACCTGGACCATTCAATGGAGAGGATTTGACCCGTTTTGCGTCGTTTCTTCAACCATTTGATCGCTTAATCGCGTGCAACACTAGATCCAATTCTGACCGTCTTTACTATCTCGAAAAGTATACTCGTGATGAACCGAGGGAGTTGGTTTGAAGTTGTCCAGTACATTTGGACCCAAACGTTGGATATGAAGAAGCG
>JAAGOF010000046.1:1242243-1259192 GCA_010645155.1 Tigriopus japonicus | reverse complement strand
GTACCTTCGCAAAAGTTCCGTACCAAGGGGAGAAGTCTGAAATGCCGATGAAAAACGGGGTATTATAACCCAATTTCAAATTCAACACCCAAAACAACCTCCCTTTCAGGTTTGACAGAAATTTCTTTCGCAGTACTTTTTGAATCAATATATTCTTAGTTATTCCTCCCACTAAGGGGAGCCTTTTGCAACCAAGTAATTGAAAAAATTTCGCCACGCTATCTGAGCACTTAGCCGGGGTAATCCTTACGGGCACTAGCCGCAAATCCGGCTCGAAGGACCATGTGCGGATTCACCCCCTGCTCTATATGGTGTCACAATCGCTGGCTAAATATTTCAATCTAAAACTGCTTACCAATGAAATAACACGCAATAAACGCTTTAGGTTCGAGGTTGTCTCTTCAACTGACTTCAATCGGCGAGTAATTTTATTTATATATGTACTGAAATCCCTAGCTGAAACCGGTTAAGTAGATGCCAAACCCGACTTTGGCTCCAAAGGCTGACCAGGCCCTCCGCGGCTGGAGCAGGAATAAGAAAAACTCGCTGTGTAGATAAGTAGACGTATTGATGACTCCTTTTCCGTACATTCCGATTACGACAGTAATCACATCTTCAGACAATGTAATTGTATCAATTACACGTATTGAGGAAGTAATTTTAATCTGAATTGATTACATTTGATCAAGTAATTTACCCAACTCTGGCTGAAATTGATAATCTTTCCCTCTCAGATATTATTTAAATCTTTTCCTTGAGTATTTGTTTGTCTAATTTGGATTAAAATTGAGAGTTGGCAGTTTCAAAAATTGAACCAGTCTATACTGGTACTTTCTTACTTAGTCATTAAGCATTCAACAACGCAATTGACTAAGCTTTAGCAGTTTTGGGCACAAACCATATCATTGATTTAAGAACGATTTCCTACTTTTGTGTTGAGGTCATGTTAAAGGCTTTATATAGAAAGAATGGCAAAGGTCTTCTCTGATTAGAGGGTCCCTGGGAACCCAAGTTCTGATTGGTCAGTTAACACCTTGTGGCAGCGTGACTAGATGTGGCATGTCTTGAAAGCTTTTGTCCCCGGAAAATTGCGATTAAATGGCTTTCAATCCAATAGATACATGTTGCAGATACAAATTGTCGTGTTACTATATAAAGAAATTCCAACATTCTGTAGCATTTTTTTTTCCTTTCCTCAAACAAAGTCCAGAAACAACAATTTGGAAATGGCATGTAAAGTGCCACCCTTTGTTCAGCAACTGAGATCCCCTGTCTTCTCATTACCCTCCCAATCTCATGTGGAGTAGAGATCATCAGGGTATCCAAAAAAAGAAAGAGGCTGACTCATATGTTTTTTTCAAACAAACATGCGTCTAAAACTTCATATATTTGTTAGGGCCCCTCTTTCTTAGTCGTGTAAAACATTCAATACGTTAATCTTGATTTAGAAGCAATGAATTGGTGATTTTTCGGGGCCTGAAAGCTTCCAAGACAAGTCGCATCTAGTCACGTTGGCGCAAGGGGTTGATTGGCCAATCAGAACTTGGGTCCCGAGGAACCCTCTAATCAGAGAAGATCTTCAATTCCAGGCCTTTGCCCTTCTTTGTTTATAAAGGCTTTTGGTCATGTGACCGGCAGTCAGCGTCTTCACATGACGTCACGAGGCCCACGAGGAATAGGTTGTGACAGAGCGGTCCGAACCAACTTCAAAAGTGACCTACAAAACGATAAGGGGGACTTGCTCAGTTGTATCAATCGATCAATATCTGTGGTGGTACAAGAAGATTTCATGAAAGAAGCTTTAGATTTCATTTCTTGTGTTCTCCAAGCGGATTCGGGGTGTCAACAGGGTTGTCTCGAAGTAAAACCCAACCTGTCTTTTCGGGTGGGGTTATGTTTTTTTTTGTTTCCAGGGTTTTTTTAATTTTAATTTTGTTTTCTGCGATGTTATTATTCATATTATTATTATTTTTACATGACACACATGTAGGACTCAAATACAACTAGGACTCGAATAAAGTTGGAAAAGCAACTTTTGGCCAATTTACTTAAATTTAGCAGCTTTTCGATTTTTTCGCAACCAACAACAACTTTTGGCATTTTTTTTACTCGATCACTAAAAGTCTGCCGAAAATTATTCGAAGTATATATTTCTCACGCACTTTCACAGGACCTTTTCAAGGAATTGATAGTTCTTTAAATTATAGCATAATTTATACATTCAAAACTATATACTTAAGAAAGCCAAAAATAAAGAAGGACAAACTTACGATTAAAAAGTTTGCCCAGAATTGAGACATATTTTTGGCCAGATTTGACATTTCTATGTCAATAAGGTTATTTTAAGGCCAGAAAATTTTAACAAAAAATTGCAACTTTCGGGATAACAACCTGCAACTTTTAGCTAAAAAAAATTAGCAACTTTGTCCAAGGGGGATTGAAGCACCCCTGGGTGGCAGGGAAACTTTTAGGGCCCAAATCTTCTACCCCTCCGCCTTCCCACCCAACGGTGAACCATTTGGGTACCATAATTGGCATGGCTCATCGGAAAACAGGATTTTGTGGTGGCTGGATTTTCTGACCTAAAAAAGGTTCATGCCTTTTTCTTACCAAACACATGCCTTTCAAAGAAAAAGTCCAGACAGAGATTCCAAAATTAGTTTATAGGAACGCTTTTTAATATGAGTTATTAGAAGGAACCGTAGAAAACACGACTCAAACAAGCACATATTAAAAGTATGGCGGTATCGAGCAACATGACGCTACTTTCTGAGCTGTAATTGTAACCGTCACAAGCAGGAGGACAAATCGGAATCACGGTTTCAAAGAGTTCTACTCGTCCCTCGGCCTCACCCAACACATTAATAGCTTTGCAAGAGTAATTAGCATACTGTTTCTTCTCAATAGTGATGACTCTCAATATGGTGTCCGTGTACTCATCGTCGAAAGCGAAATGAGATATGGAGTAATGTTGATTATTATTGAGCAAAATGTTATCCCGATACCACTTGATAGCCGGTGGTGGGTAAGCCTCGATCACGCACTTCAGGTCCATGTCAAACTGAAGTGCTTGACCCAGACGCTTCTGAGGAATACGGATGGTGGGCTTGAACTCCACCTCGACGTCCACATTTCTTCGGGCTCCATAGCCCACCACATTGGTGGCCACGCAATAGTAAGTGCCTCTGTGCTCTTTAAGAATGGAAGGGAACTCCAGGATATTTCCCTTAAAGACAGAGGTATTGGTCGGAAGCACGGCATTATCCTGTCGCCGCCAATAAATATCAGGGGGTGGGTATCCATTGGCATAGCATCTCAGTACAACCTTTTGTCCTTCAACCGCTACCACCGACCTCGTTGAGTTGTCACTGATGATAGGAGGCTGTCGAACAATCAAAGGTACTTGAGCTGTTTCCTTATCCGTCAAGGAAATGATCACTTGACATTCATAATTGGCTCCATCCGTCTCTTGGATGTCCTCAATTTTGAGCTGGTAAGTGGAGGTATCTTTATCCAAATCGATATGAAACCTCGGATCCGTCAGGATTAAAGTTGTTCCCGTGGTGATCGGCAAGTCGTTGTTCCGATCTACCGGATCCAATTTCATCCAGATGACAGGATAATCTTGACCATATTGGACGGAGCACAACATTTCCACTGTACCGCCAATATCTGTGACAATTTCGGGTTGTGAGATGTAAGATATGGTTGGACGACGCTCTTGAGCAACCACACAGTATGTTTCTAAACATAATGCCCACACGAGGATCTTAAAGAGTCCAGCTCTTAATAGACTCGAATGCCCAAAGATTGCCATACTAAATGGCGATTTCTTGACGGAACTATTTGTTTTGATAACAATGTTGGTAGAAGCCTCACACACCTTGAAATGATACCTGTCCGTTGGTACTGAACTGACTTGATGAGCAACAGGGTAGCATGCATGAGGATGGTCGTTTCACATCCCAGTTCTTATACCTGGCCCCGTGTGAGGTTGTGTGGCTTTGGATGTTAAGTAACGGGGCATTTTCAATATGGTTTTTAGAAAAGGAGGGTCAAATATCATTCTAGCTCCCTTTACATTCAACTTTAAAGTGAACACCCATGGTTATAAAAAGAAGTTGTAGAAATTGTGAAACAATTTGTAAACCTTCATGAAATATCACTTTACCTTATTCGCAAAAGACGACCTAAGAGCTTTTCCTGAGATTCAGCTGTTTTTGCTTCAATGTTGTGTTCTTGATTAGATCCGGCGAATTGCTCTGGTGGCATCCCATGTTCAAATTTTTCACTCTGAAAATTCATGTCGATGTCAACTTCTTGCTTCAGATCAACATTCCGAATCTTTAAGCACCCATCAATTCATCCAAGTCAAACTCAACTGTTGTCACATTTTCATTTAAGTTCAAGTCAGTGTTCAATGGATTTAAAAGCATTGCTTACAGACTTCGAAAAATGGGCTCCTGTAAATTTGGCTGAGAAATGGGACAATGTGGGCCTCTTGATTCAACCTTCGGGTTCGAAGATGGTGAAAAATGTTCTTTTAACCAATGATCTAACCGAAGCAGTCATGTCGGAGGCTCTGGATACCCAAACGGATCTAATCTTCTCATATCATCCACCCATTTTTGCACCGTTGAAGAGAATCACGGGAAAAGCTTGGAAGGTTCGAAATTTTGTTTGAAGATCTTTGGGGAAACGTGTTTATTGGATTAGATTTTTGCAGGAGAGGATTGTCCAGCAATGTCTGGAGAACCGGATTGCTCTTTATTCGCCCCATACGGCCTTTGATGCCTTGGAGGGAGGTGTGGCAGATTGGTTGTTGCAACCCATAGGTAAGATATTATTACAAGTATTATTATTAGGGACAGGAACTTTAGACGAATAAACGTATTCGTCTTTTTTCGTCTTTATTCGTCTTTTTTACCCTTATTCGTCGCGACAAATTTATTCGTCTAATTTGGATTTTATTCGTCTTTTTTCGTCTAATCCGGCAATTTTACTAAATTTTTTTTCGTCTGATTAGTGAAAAATGGAAAATTTTCTTGGATTTTAAGTTTTTTTCTCAAATTTTAAATTAAATAGACACTTTCAAAAAAGTTCAACGCCAAAACTTGGGCCAAAGTAAAAGTTTGATTGTCAGTTGCGTTTTTGCGCGAACAAAATATGATCCACACTTAAACTTTAACTTGTAGGGTTTCTTGACAGACACGGAGAGAAAAGACCACTTGGATTGAAAAAAGCTATCCTACTATGCGAACAATTAAGTGTCAGCAAATTTGCCATAAAATATTGCTCAACTGAAAACGTTGAAAAAAGGGCGGTTTTGAACTCTTTTTGAACAGGTTTTTTTAAAAATTAATATTTACCACTGACCATTTCTTGCTCATTTGGCACTTTTCCTTCCTTTCTTTTGTATATTTTGTCGTTTTACACAGAGCAGGTGTTTCCCCTCAATTGGGACACACTTTTCGTCTACTTTATGGGCAGCAGTTTAAGGCCCTTTGTAACCTCTTTACAGGCAATTCGTTAGTTTTTTTTACCGTGAAAGACAGTTTTTTTTTCGTTAAATGAAGCCTTTTATTCGTCTTTTTTCGTTTCATCGGGCAATTTTATTCGTCTTTTTTCATTTAATCGGGGAATTTTATTCGTCTTTTTTCGTCTAATCGGTCAATTTTATTCGTCTTTTTTCGTCTAATCGGTCAATTTTATTCGTCTTTTTTCGTCTAATTTTACAGTTTTATTCGTCTAAACTTCCTGTCTCTAATTATTATACAAGTATTTCAAAAGTTGATGAGTTCCACGCAATGCGTTTGCATTCTCTACTTAAGTTTGGTAAATTAGTGGAACAGTCTTTAGACAGGAATGCTTATTTCTTAAGATGCTTGGTTGAGAACGCTTAGTTTCATGAGATGATACAATTTTAGTTCAGGAAATCATATTGCCGTATATCCTTTTATCTGAGGATCTTATTTACTTTATTTTGCCTTTATTGAGAACGAATAGTAGAAGACAACAAACACAAATATCGAAGATGTCAAATAAATAGCTTATGTGCTTTATGTTTAAAACAAATCTAGATTCAATGATTCGAATATGATCTATAACAATGTTAACTCTCTCTGTCTTTCTGTCTTTTCCCACTAGAGTTGACAACTTAAACCTTCTTTTAATATTAAGCTCATGAGTGCTTGCCAAGACGTATGAGATCGAGAGCTTTAGTATGACGCATGAAGACTTTAAATATGACCAATTTTTAGATTTACTACCATACATATGTAAACTTTCCCGTGAAGGGGTTCTAAAAGACAAAAAAAATCTCAACCAAAACGAACGAACCCAGAACCAGCTAAGGCTATTTCGTTTCCGAAAACTAGGGATGGGTCCGAATCTGCCTTGAGCCGGCTCAGTATCGAATCGGATCGGCTCTGAGGGGGGCTTGTCGCGAGTCAGATTAAAAACCCCAAGAATTAATCCGGAGTTGGAACCGACCTTTGAAGGGTCGACTCAGAAAATGTTACTCGGAATTTCAATTATATTATTTTACTGAAGTTTTGTTTTTACCTTTTCTTCCAAAAGAAAGAAAAAACATTTCCTCTTTAAAAGACGTCGTTGATCTGAAAAACTGTGATAACAAATGCATTGATGTTATAAAATCTTTCTATAACACCGTACATGAGCCGATCTGATCCGATCTGGCTCACGCAATAACCGGACATAATTGGATCCGGCGCATAACCGGATCTGAGTCGGATACAGAAATTTTTCTTTTGTCCGGAACCGAAATAATCGAATCCGAGAAGTTGCCTAACCAACCCTTACCCGGAACCGAAAAATCTTGGCCCGACCCATCCCTACAAAAAACTGAGCGGAAGCCAAATCTTTGTAATAACAATGAAGGACACTTCAAATGTTAACTTATTACGACTTTTACTTTCATGACATTCTAGCTTTCCAACGTTTTTTCATGGCAAAGCTCAATGGCGGCATTTAATGAGATATGTATTTATGATCCGTCTTCGCTCGTCACGCCAATGATGGCCGTAATCGCTCCAAAGTTCATAATGTAATCGCAAGCCGTCTAAATTCTTGATATTTAAGGGCAATTTCAAGTTCACATCATTTTCCAAGTTTTTAAGTATCAGGGTTTTAGCCGCTTCTCAAGAAAAGGAACGAATTGCAGCTCTTGTTCCTTTACAGAAAATGAGGAATTCGCACCTGAATACCATTTTTAAAAAGGGAATGACATTTACAAGTTACCTTTTTTAAATTTAGATGTTTATTTTGAAGGTGATCAAATGTGCTAGTTTAAACATGTCCACGCTAATTATTCACTTTTCAGTTCAATAACCGTCCTGGGGATTTAATAATGTTTCCGTTGGTCAGTTTTAGCGTTTATGAACTTTTACTAGTTTTGAGCCACTGATCATTAAAGGAAGGGTTTCAAATTGATTCAATATTCTAAAAACTTATTCATGAAAAGATTGACAGTTTAAAGGAGCATTTTAAAACACACTGACATTCAACAATTATTTGCCATTTTTTTAAGATAAAAAAAAACTTTTTTTTTCAATGCTAACACGTTAATAGCTCTTATTCGAAAAATCTCATAAGAAAGTGGCAATTTGTTTTAGACTTTGGTTTGAAGATTGTGGGCAAAAGTAGAAAAGTGCAAGTTCTAAGAATTAACACAATCGGAAAAAGATGGCATAAAAATGAAAAACGAATGCCATTTGAGCCCAAATTGAAAAATCCTTTTGTCAATACCAATAGGAGCTAACTTGGGGGATCGTAATGCAAAGCAATTTCGTTTTAATGAATGAGTGAAAGATAAAGCTCTATAAATCTATGACAATATGCTCCATTACTGAAAAGGTACATAAGTTCCTTGTATTGGGAACAAACCTGAAACAAAATTGTGCGAAAAAGAAAAACAAAAAGCGACTTAAAATGGACATGGGGAAAATGTTTACTCTTGGTCAGGGCATTTGGTGGGCTCAGGAGCTAGTGAAAAACCCAAAATAGTTGGCCTGAGATCCATCCATAGTACTTTACTATTGTGTCGCTCATATATGGGCCCATGAACCTATTACCATCCGTTTGGTGGGTCCCTAAACCAAAATTTCGTGGGTCAAACAAAATCAAATTTGGTGGACCTTTGCCCAATAGTTGCTGCTGATCCCTGTACTAGACTATTTCCACCTGTGCTTGACGAGTTGACTGGGACGTCACTCGTAGAGTACATAGGAATGGGAGGTACCCTACTAAAACAGGTCCTAAAATTGTAGGTAAATGGTACATCCCGTTTAGCCCTGGAGAAAAATGAGCACTCAAAACCATGACTGTTTGGAACATCACGATGTTGTACTTTAAAGATGTGTCAAGTAAGATTTGCCTTTAAAATGGGCAGGCAGGTTCAAGGCGTTTATCGTTTGGTGAAACTGGAGACGAGAAAATTACAAACGAGACGAATTTTCGAAGACGCCCATACTAGACTGGATCAGCGGTTTTTCTCGTTCAAGCTCATTGGAGACTAAAATGGACATATTTTAAGTCCATTCAATCCCCATTTCAAGGTCAGTCATCGTTTATGGATGTTCATCATCGTCTTTACCACTAGGGATCAATGGCTCATTGAGAATACAGGGAAATCTGAAAGTTTTTGCTTTTAAGCTCCCGGTAAAATTTTTGTCCTGGATATAAGACATTTAAAACTACATGATTTTTTTCCAAATAACTTTCTTTTCATTGCCATAGATTTTAACGTGTTGTTTATTGCTGTTTTTTTGGTTTTGTTGGATGTAAAGCTATGCGATATGAGGAACCAATTTTGAAACTGAAATCTTGAGCAAAATGTGAACGAAATAAGTTCTACTTACAGAATCAGTCAAAAGTCAGACGGAAGAAATATTTCTAGAAAAAATTGCTTTTCCAGGTCAATTTACTCCAAGAAGTAAAGGACATTTTGGACACTGTTCCCTAATTATGGGACACCCTGTAGTTAAGAACGCAATCAAGCAAGTGGCCATATATTGGGCGCTTAGCATTGATACTCAAGCACCTCTTTGACCAAGGGCCCTGCCACTCGTTGATGTCCTACTTTGGGCCTGGTGGCATGTAGTATGGTATTATTACAATACCTTCCTCTCTCCCTCTTCAAGCTCAACAATAGACAAGATTGAGGAAATGTCCTGAAATGAAAAATCAAGTCTCTTTCAATGGATTAGAGATGAGAAGAAACCCGTCACTGCCGAACAAGGTTGTGTGGGTTGAAAAAAGACCTCTCTTTATGTGACAATTTTTACTGCCATATGCTGGTACTAAATAGTAACCACTTGTTTTTCTTGGTGGTGGTCTATCTGTTGGTTGGACAACGAGGTGAATTTTTCACGAGTGGATAGATATTCCCTGAAAAGAAGCCATACTACTACTTTTTTGTTTGTTCAGAGGGAGGGCAAACTCTTCAAGGAAGCGTACACACATACTCACTAATTCTCCATTTACAAGCTCAAATATAACGTTGGAACAGGCGAGCATAATTGTGTTGAGTGATATTGCTATTTCTGAGTAAATACCCAACTAAGAATACACCCCCTGTCTTACCTTGTTTGTTGTGCCCAAGGTGCAATAGTTCAGTGATTGAAACCGAACTCGGTGGCATTTAGTTGCCAAGACTCATTTTGCCTCTAGGCTGAAGAAGGTTCCCTTCAAGAAGCTTTTGTGAAAATGTTCCTCTTCATGATAACCTTTGTGTTACCACCCCTAAAGGTCCCCAAGGCTGTTGCATCTAAAAGGAGAGTTCCATTCTAGCGTAAACACTCTTTGCACAAATGTTTCCTTTGTCGTGTCAAAACCACTTTGGCTTAAATTTGTGATTCAGATCTGTTCAGCGATTCCAGGAGTATTCCATGCACTCGAGATTATGGCTCTTTTTAACGTTTCAAGATAAAATTCCAATATTCTGAGCCAGATTTGATTTGATTTGAAACAAAAGAAAACAATTTATATTTAATGGATGCTCTTTCAAGAGTTTCTATTACTTCCAAAAGCAAACTGTAAACGTTTCTGTGGATTATGGATGGTCAAAAGCTGTGAAGTTTTGGCAAGTTTTCAAAGTGTTCAATTTGGAAACCAAGTCACGTCTTTTGACTGAGAGTTTGGCCATCATGAGGTTGGAATTGTGATTTCCATTTATTGCCGTAGCTTTGTTTGTTTTAAAGCCGTATGTCCAGAAGTTTTCCAAATCCCACTTTAGCTACATCCGACAAGTTGAAGCGAGATTTGAAAGACCAAAGCATTTGTAGAGCTTCAGCAATCACAACGAGAAGATCCACAGATTTGAGTAACGAAACGCAACGATGAGCTCTTGCTGTGATGTGTGCCATAAATTCGTGTAAGAAGCTTCGAAAATCTCGGTTTAGTTGGACGAGAGATGTTGAATGTCGTGTTTGGACACGTAGAGTACAGAGACACTATGTAGATTGAATCAAAAGTGAACCACGATTTGCTTCATGGTTTGTTTTTCGTGGTAGTGTAAAATTAATACGAGACTTAGGCATGAATCCTTGTTGGAAAAGTAAGTCAATAACCTCAACTTCAGTATGATATTCAACGTATGATTCTTCATAACATGTTCTTATCCATCATGTGTAGTTTTCGCCAGAAGTACATGTGTCACATGGAAAGTAAAATGATGAAAAATAAATCCCAATAGAAAATATTTTTCGAGATTTAATCCATGCATACATTTGTCCTGATCATCTTGCGATCCGAATTATTGAAAGAGGTTTATGTAAATGCAAAGTAAGTGTCTTTAAACCTTTAAGTGCTTTAGAGATTGAATAAAAGATGGGTATCCTGAGCATTAAAAACATACCTTCTTTCTTAGTAAAAGTTTGTTTTGCAAAATTTCAACCAAAAGTCATTCGTTATTTCCAAGACCACCTTTCCAACTTTGATTTATTTTAGACTGAGATTATTGCTTTTAACTTCTAAACATCAGAGTTCGCGCAAAACTTGTTAAAATATTTGAAAGCAAGTAATAGTTTCTAGACTTTTTGAAGAGGTCCCATTACCTTCTAAGTCATTATTGATTCATACAAAAAGAGACCCCCGCAAGACATGGGATTGCATGAGGATGTTAGTGCTCTTATAAAGGCAGCCCTCAATTTATTCTTTTGTTATTTCTTTGACTTTCCCATTACCATGGAGACCAAAATGGCGTATCTTTCCTATAAAGTGTCTTCCCACAATACTGTACAAAAGAAAAAAACGAAAACTCGTGGCCAATGAACGATAGATTATGCGTGATTGTTGGATGTGTGACACTTGCTGGTACATGCTTGCGTTTCAATAACCATTCTGAATTTTGGCATCGGAACAAGACCCCTCTTTAGGTCGACGGTGTTTGAAGCCGAAATGATTGTCACTAAGAACTTGAGCTCCACCGTCAAGGACGAGCTCAAACAAATATTCATGGAGTTCATTTATTTGGTGGTTCACCTTCGAACTCTCAAGTTCTTTCCATGGCCAATTCCCCTTTGCTTTGAGAAAGGTCTCTTTGCTCGTGGTTGTTGTTGCTTGAAGCAGCTTAGGCCTAATCCTCTTGCCCTCTGCACTAAAGAGGATTGTAGTACAGTATGTCGCTAAGCACTAATCGACTTCAGACTAACCACTCCGTTGTCTGGATAAAGAGCTCCAATAACCAGAGTAGTGTGAGTGTCAAATTAGAAAAGCCTGTAGATGACGATTTCTGTTTGAAACTTGATCCTTGTTAATGGGTGCCCTTTAGATGTGTTTAGACTTCCATGTCATTTATCGTTGGGCAGTAGATTTACAATCTGTCAGACGAATGTTTTGACAGAGTACTTCATTTGACCAACCAATGAGATGAGGTTTCTGGCATCTAAATACGAGTGATGGGATTTTTTGACAGTTCAGAAAACCTTATAGATTGGAGGTATCAGTCAGACCTTTTGGAATACAACAGGGTCATTGACCATTGACGAGACAGTTACTCACTCATTGGCTACACTTGCTTTTAATATGTATTGAAGGTAAGTTAGACCTGAGGATCTTCGAAATTGAAGTTCCTTTATTCAGAAGACACAGAAAAAAGTCGGGTGATATGATACATTTTACCCTCAATTACACTTAAATATTGTGTTATGAAGATGATTCAAAATCTTTGATATTTGAGTAAATTCCAGCCGATAAATCATGATTTCGGAGGGCATTACAATCTCATACCCACTGATTTCATCGGACACTAGAGAGGTTTTCGCTCTCCGTTCGTTTGATATTAACATTTGTTGAGAGCATAAAAATATGTCCAATTGAGACGTTTTAAACTCCATATAATTACATGAGCCTCATCATCTTTTTTTTGATGAGATTTTGATGATGAGATGAGACTGCTTTGTCTCATCCCTGAAACAGCCCAATGTTTTTCGCTACTTGGTGTTTTCTTTTAATGAAATAATTTGCAACAGGGGTCTGTGTAACAAAAATCTTAAATCTCGATTGGCAACACATTCCAAGCAATATTTGCAAAGCAACGCAAAGCAAAAACCTCTTAGAGAATCGGTCAGATGGAACACAAGAAAAAAATAACTATTTTTTTGTTCTTTACTCGGAAAAGCTCAAAAACATGGATGAGAGGCCCAAAAGTGTACCTTGGACATATTGGGGAAGTTCAAGATGATGGGCCTCAAAACCGTCCTTTGTTTTGTAATTGTGGGCCTCTTGCTCTGTGAACGGTAAATAGTGGGCATATGTAGCCACGAGCTTCTGGTTGATGGGTCGTTGATTTCACCCACTCGAATGAAATGAGCGTTAGGGATTTTGGAATCATGGTGATCAGTAAGCTTGAAACAAGTTCTTAATCTTTGACAATGTATTTTATTTGAAATGTAGATGTGCTAGTTCTGCTGTAAATCAGAATAAGCTATTGTCCAAAAGCTGCTTCCGCCCGTTGCTTAGACGATAACTTGTCCCAAACTTTGAATTTATGGCAAGGACTAGAAGACCTAATAGCAATTATATGGGCCTTGTGGAATTAGTTCATTTTTGTATTCTGAACTTAATGATGCCCTTGATAACCATTTTTGAGTATGTGTAATCATTAGGGACGGGCAAATAGTGTAAAAAGATTTTTGGTAACATAAACCCATTTTTCTGCACTTTTGCATTTTTCACCTTTATTTGCACTTTTTGTTTACGTTTTTGGCCAAAATTGACAAATTGTTAAGAAAATGTAGTGGCTTTTGAGAGAATTTTTAGTTTCAAGATCAAATTTTGAACTAGTCAAAAAAGCTTGCATTTGCAATCAACCATTCTTAGCACCTTGAAGAAATATGTGCATTTCAGACGCAAACCTCACACTTTATTCACCATCTTGGCTTTAACTATAACATCCTGTTTACTAAACTAAAGATTAGACAAAAGAATCTCATTGCATGCAACCAACAAATAGCAAACCTAAAGAAACTCATGTTATGGTAATGGAAGGATCTACAAACAATATAGATTGCAGAATTAGGTTTGCTGCCTACAAAGATCGCTATTTCTAAAAAAGGTCGTTATAAACTTAAAATCATCAAGCTAAGGATACATCAATGTAGCAGTACACATTGTTTAATTGACTTGGAGATATTACTTTTAAGTTCCAAAAGTATTTGACAACAGTTTTGATGTGATGAGACAATGAATGCCACATTTGCAATTGAGTTCTGGTAATTAGGCCATGGGCCAAATATTGAAGTAATGTCACTAAAAACATGCTTAAAACACATTTATGACTATTTTCTTTGATGCAATTGTTAGGCACACGTGGGTATTTTTCTGTTCAATTTTCAATGTCCATTTTTGAACAACTTAAAGGACGAAAACGGAGTGATGTAAAGCCATATAAAACAATTGCTAAGTATATTTCGACAATATTTTAGGTACATACATCCACGAGACCACCTTAGGAATGAAAAATTCAGAAGATTGTTGACTAGAGTATTTTTCATGACTTTACATCCTTTTTGCTAGTGACCTAATTAATAGAACTCTATTACTTGTGCGGCATTGTCTCTTCACCTCAAACTAGTCTCAAATGTCTTTAGAACTTGTAAATGACTTTTCCTGCTCAATTAGGAGCCGTGGGTACTCCATGAATGACGTTTTAAGTCCAAATGCAAGTTATTTGCTCTTTTTTGTCATTTATTTGCTCTTTTTTGACATTTATTTGCTCTTTTTGACATTTATTTGCTCTTTTTTCGACATTTATTTGCTCTTTTTTTGACATTTATTTGCTCTTTTTTGACATTTATTTGCACTTTCAACATTTTTCTGCGCTTTGTTTTGCACTTTTGGGCACTTTTTTTGCAACTTTTGGTTACTAAATGGGTAAGATTATTTGCACTTTCTGCCCGTCCCTAGTAATCATTAAATAATTTGATTTTTAGTGAGTTGACAACTCACTTTTCTTTCAGGGTTTCAGGGTTTTTTAAGGTTTCATTAATGTTTCCGCTCAAAAGAGCAATTTTATCAGAATTATAAATAAATTTCTCAGTCTTCGTTTTTTTTTTTCATTTTCTCCGTTTTCAGCCATTTTATCGAGAAAACATATTATTTTCCCAACAAAGTAGTTGTCGTATAACTTTTCTATCGCGGTTCAAATCAGTTGAGCTAAATCATTTAAGGAAAATGATCCAATCTGGAAATTAATTGAGGAAAAAGAAGTGAAACTCAGCAGTTAGGAAAAGTTAATAAGTCCACGAACATTTCAAATGTATCATGGTTCAATACCCTTCATTGAACATTTTCTGAATAAGTCTCACTGAATTTTTGTCACTGTAGCAGACATTTTTAGCATCTTGTACATCACCTTCGATTAACAGATCAGCTCTTTCCGTCTATTATTGGAAACATTCACAGGAGAGGGAAAATAAATAGTGAACCTGATGTTGCAATTTTGTGTAATTGTAAGAGACGGTCAAAATATGTTGCGAATATTTCTTTTTTGGCCCCAAGAAATGCTTAACACTTCTCGAAATATGCTCAAAAATATAAAAATATGCTCGAAACCCTAAAGAATACTCCAAAAGTCCCCTAAAATGCTTCTTAAAACAGAACTAATTAATAAAAAAGGTTTTTGTTTCACTCAGTTTATTTTTGGGTGCTGTTTTTCAATCTCAATGGGATGAAGAACCATTTGTCTATGAGAAAGGCAGCCACCATAACGCGCCAATATTCTTAAAATTTAAAATCAAATTCTCTGCCCATAAATGACTGTCTTTTGGTTTACAACTAGATGTAGCATTCCAAAAACTTTCACGTTTATAAAAAGCGAAAAACTTTAATCAGACATTCTATCACAGAATGTTTTTTAGATTATATAGAAATTTATTAATGATAGATATTGCTAAAACTTTATGGGCTAAAATTAGTGGTGGTGGATCATTAAGTGATTGAGATATCTTGTGCGGATGAAAGTATTTTTTGCTTATGTTCAAGACAAATCAAAGATTGCAAGGAAGTTCTGCTTGCTTGCTTCCTTGCGCACGAGTACAGTATGGTCACTTGAAGACCAATGTAACAAAACGGGCATAGACTAGCATGTCGTGTGCAATTTTGGATTTTCAGCGTTTTTGAGATTTTTGTCATATTTTAAAGCGATTTTTTGGCGAAAACTTAAAACATGTGTTAAAACAAAAATATGCTTAAAAATACGTTTTACAGCCTAAAACGGAAAAAGCATATTTTGGTTGGCCGTCTTTTGTTAGTGTTTGTTCCATTACAACATCAACATCAGAGTTCTAAAAATATTCCCAAGACAAGTTTACTGGTTACAAAAACCCTTATTTTTACTTCTTACACCCTATTTAAAATGAAAATTTATTGGTTCCTTTGAAATCCATATTCATCCCATCATTTAGGAAAACAAATCTGAAAAATAGTTGAAATTCCAATAAATGCATGTAAGCGTTTTACAGTATT
This sequence comes from Tigriopus japonicus, assembly GCA_010645155.1. Lineage (NCBI taxonomy): Eukaryota > Metazoa > Arthropoda > Copepoda > Harpacticoida > Harpacticidae > Tigriopus > Tigriopus japonicus. The sequence continues at coordinate 1,243,205 of JAAGOF010000046.1, read as the reverse complement.
TGACAGTCCTTTCCAAAAGTAAATTTAAGTTGAGTCCTGATTGAAATTGAAAACGTCCAAAACGAAATGTTTTGAGCGCTGCTTATTGAAAAATGGATTTGTTGAACTAACTTGTTTTTTTTTAACTTGGTTTAGAAAGTGGCGCTCTTCTTAAAAAATATTTGCTTAACAAAACAAAAGAAGAGCTGCATGGATCAAAAAGTGGCAAATTACACTACACGTCAAAGACTTTCCAATGTCTTAGAAAAATCCTCTCCAAATGAAACTCTTTAAAAAAAATTGAAAATCTTTTCCACTAGCTCATGATTAAGGGCGGGAAATTGAGCGAAAACATAACAAATATCATAGGACTATAAAGACTTGAAAAAAAAAACATAAAACGTCATTTTTGGGACAAAACTTCAAACTACAAAACTTTGGGACATGCTCCATCATTTTTGGGAGAAAACCACATTTTGGAGAGATTAACCCCCTAATAGATAGTTTGACAAGAAGTTATCAGTTACAAGACAACTTTTTGGGTCAACTTTATGTTAATTTTCAAGAAATGAATTAGAGCTAGAAGTAAGACCCGTGTTTGGCACGGGTCTTGAAACATGCAACAACAACCGAGAGTAAAATCATAATTGTTTTGAATGTTGACGCAGATTTTTTACATGACTACTGCATTTGCAAAATGTGCGAATTTGCGAAAAATCGAAAAGCCTCATTTTTACAATTTTCTGCCACTGCATTTGAGAGGTTCATGGAATGTTTTGTCCTTATCATGCAATTTTCTGGTTCAAAGTAGTTCAAATCCATCTGTTGTAGCCAGACTCCAAAGCAAACTGGATGTGGTCCAATCAAAGATTAGGGCCTCCATAGATTCCGATCAGTTAGAGAAGGAAAGTAGAGTGATCCAGGAGGTTAAGACTAATCCAAAGGCGTTTTTCTCGTTTGCGAATACAAAGAGAAAAGTGAAG